>CAKNXH010080538.1:11058-21326 GCA_932178445.1 Andricus quercusramuli | reverse complement strand
ATATATATATATATATATATATATATATATATATATATTTATATCAATTTCAAGTTTCACGACAAAATTTTGATAGTGATAAATGGATATGTTTGATAAAAGCAGGTGGTTCTGTAATATTTTTAGCTTTATTCAAACAATGAGAAGTTGATTGCGGTACACATAGATAGATTGTGTAACCTCCAGCAAGGTTTTTATTTCACATACTAAATCTCTCTTACCTTGCTCAATTCACGCCTCGTGTCTAGATTCACCGAAAAATTTGTTTAATTTTCAACGAATTTTATTTAACAGCAGATAGTTGTATTCCGTAAGTTATTCCTGACATATAATTCTTTATAATTATATTTAATAATATTTAGGATATTGTAATTATATTAAATCATGTTTTAATTTGTAAAAGGGATATTTGAGAAGAACTTCACTACTTCCTAAATAAAATAATTTCTATAAAAGCGTTGCAGATAGAAAAGGATCGATCAGGGAATGAAACATTCCACTGTTTTTTACATTAAATGAAAATTTTGACTTTTGTTTTACATAGAAGGAGAAACTGTGAATAGGTTTGAAGGCTTTCAAATTGAAAATTACATCCGTCAACATGTGGGGAGAACTAAAATTCGAATTTTTCATAAACGACGATTTTTTAGGAATGAAGATATGAGAAATAGATTTAAAAATTCTTAAAAAGTAATTTCATTCCTGAAGTTAATTTCCTCTTCAAAAAAACTCCCTTACCATGATTTTAAAAACTGTCCTGGCTTTTTATTTAGCCTAGGCTTAGAGATACCAAGGTCCATAGTGTACATTAGGGTGGTCCAGAACTTTTTTTTTCGAATTTTCATGAATGGTGCCTGGAAATTTGTTCTAATCCATACCAAAATAAATGTATTTTTCCAAAATGACATTTAGAGGTGGCGCAAGGCCCATGAAGTTTAGCGCGTATTTCGGAAAAAATAAGTCCTGGAACATTTCCTAGATTAGTGCTAGACTTCTGGACGGACCATCATTTTTATGAAGTCTCATATACTTTCTATAAAGTGGTCATACATTTTCATGGAAAAATAACGAAAAGTCATGGAAGTTTTCAAGGGCAGTCAAGAAACAACAGGCTTGGAATTCTTATAAGACAGTTTACAAAAAAAAGGTATACAGTCATGAAGTGACTATAAAATAGCTCCATTTTTGCAAAGATTTGAATTGAATAAGTGCGTGATTCAAAAACTAGGAACCTGAATACAAGTCAGGAAAACAGTCCATGGCTGTCTGCGAGAATTTTCAGAGGCGTGCTCAGTGGGGCTCAGAGACAAATTCACAATGGTATGAGTGAAGTAGACACTGGATGATGATTCAGTGCTCCCGAAACTCGCATCATTATTCACTGCGTGTGCGTCAAGTCGACAACTAAATTGGTTACCATTGGTTTGCTTATTTAAAATGAATAAATGTGCAAATGAATTATTTACAATGAAAAGTAATTGTAAAACGGATAAAGATATTAAGATATTAATTGTAAAAAATTTTTTACAACTTGTTGCATAAAGGATTTAAAGGGCTTAACGGAATAAGCATAGGAAATCAGCCCCCATTATGGAAGATATGGAGGGGAAAGCAAAATCTAAAAAGTGATTTTTCTCGAAAACGGCTCGATTGATTTTGATGAACAAAATATATATGTTTCTAAGACCACTCTGGAGTATTAAAAAAAAATTGATAAATTTCTCGAACAAACAATAAGCATTGAAAACATGTTTTAAAATTTTGAAAATTTTTTTTTTTCTATGTTCTTTTAGAGATACCACTTTTATTTCCTCAAGTAGATATCCTTGCATTGTGTACTACAACTCAGATTTTTTATAATTTATTTATGTGGTGGAATATAGTTAAAAAAACAATGTACGTAACAGTGCGGCGCCGCCCGATGCCGAGGTTCACGGTGGATGGATGGGACCCATTTTTTTAAAGGACGTCGCCTCTCAATCTCCTTCACTATCACTGTCAATTACTGGAATGCAATTATCGTTCTTAAATAAATCGCTCAGTATTTCTGGTGGTTCAAAAACTTTTGATAAATACTTTGCGTAAGATAAATAATAAACGATAGCTGCAATGTGCGTGCCAAAAATATGCCAAGGCACTTGCGAGATGGATGCAGAAAGCTGTCATCCTTGGGTCGCTTCGTGTCCTCAAGACACACGAGGTTTTCGCCGGCCTGTCGTTGTGATTTCGTCGTGCCCTGTGACCACCCATCTCAGGGATGTGAGGTGTGGCCATAGGTGTAGTTTACCGCGGTTAAACTGGGGCCTATTGACATTTTTTTTTGTTTAGATGGCAGTTGTTCTTAGTGGTACCCTGCGCTGGTTGTTTAACTTTTTTTCAAATTATATATATACACTTAAAACAGTGCAATGTGCGTACAAAACAACTGAACGGCGGGCTAGTGACAGTATTGAATGGTTCGTCACCGTCACCGTTCAAATTCAACTTAGCGTCGTTGCGTTCCTATGGTAACCAACATGACCGCGGAGCTGCTATGCGCGATTTGGATGAAAATGGGACGATCTTTCTTTGGCTAGACCATGAGTGGGTTGCATCATGCTCGTTCTCCTGGTGCTACGAGCGACTAAATCTCGCTCGTTTCTGCACAAAGAGTGCAGCACCTGCTAGTGCAGGAGAAATTAAATTTACACAGATACGAGAAATGTATATGAAATATTCCAATTTGAAGATTTTGACTGACATTTGAGCGGTCTCGGACTAAAATAATCGATTATAAGACGTAGAATTTTTAAAGATAAATAAACTCTCATATGCGACGAAAGTAATAGCTCTGTAAAAGTCGCTCGATTTAACACTAATTATTGATATTATTCTAAGAACACTTTTGAAAATATACGAGTGTTGAGGAAATGTATTTCTTGTCACGTAGCGAGTATTCAATATTTCCATTCAAGAAAGGATGTCGTAAATTTATTCTAGATGTAATCAATTTTTAGAACACGAATGACTCTTAAAAATTGTTTATATTGAAATATCTGCATTCTTTCATGTACCAAAGTAGGTTATTAACGCCTTAGATTATAGGTGTTCTTTGTATATACTACGGTTAATTAGAAAGGCAATATCCGGACGTTAGGGGCCGCGAATGTTTATATAAACTGGCGACAGGCTCAAGTACTGCGACTTTTGGGGCGACGTAGTTTCAAATCTAGGTTTTCGAAGAAATCACGTATCACGTGGAGATGGTAAGTTCCATCTCACATGATACAGCATGTAGAGGTATGGTAAAAATTGTACGTGAGATATGTGTGTGTGTGTGAGTGAGTGTACGACTGTGTAAGGAGTGGGAGCAGCGAGCTTGCGGTCATGGGACCATGAATAAGGCGAGGGTGGATGCTGGATGATATAGAACAGAGCAAAGTAGGTAAATTATTAACAGCCTAGTGTTCGGTTCGTTATTCGACTCAGGCTCGACAATATATATTTTTTATTTCAACTGTAGATATTTTACGTTTTTTATTTCAAATGATTGCCGGGTTTATTCCAATAATTGAATCAACAGCACGAACCACCAATGAGAGAGTTTCGCAGCCATTAGACCTGCGCGAAACGTAACACTGGCAACGAGCGGATCATCGTACAGTGTTTTCAGCTCCTCTTTGGTACCTTCTCCCATCGCTAGAAGCCGAACGAGGCCGGCCATTGCCGATCATGCACGAACCCAGAAAGAGCCCGTTGGCGCGCAATTTAAATGCCTAACTTTAATGTTTCATACCATTCGCACTGGACATGCCTTTGTTTACAATGTAAATAGTGCATAGGGGTATTTCAATTTATGAAAATGATTATGAATGAATTTCGTTTTACTTTTAGGACTAATATACGAATTAAAGAAAAAATTAGAGGGCAATGCAATTAAGAACTAATATATTTTTTATTTTAATATTATTGCAGTTTGAAAATGTAGAATAGACTAGAATTTTATTTCTTGATGTACATACTCATTATACTTTTACGTATACGACCTTCGTACCTTCTAAGTAATACTTTCACTTTAGCACTTTTTTCCATGCTTCGCAGTTACAAAAATCACATGTTTAGCTAATTCATGTAATTCCCCGCTTATTATCCTAACAATCATTTATACTGAAATTCCTTAATATTGTCACTTTATTATCTCTCTCATGAGCCTTATTCTGAACAATTACATTTATAAAAACATTAGTATTCAAATTCCTACAATAATTAAATTTCTACAGTATTGAATTTAACTAAAGTTTGCTGACAGTCTGTTTTTTTTTAATCGTCGCTTATAATTCCATCTTCACTAAAAAAAACCGTCAAATCTTTTTCTATTTTAACCCTGAATTATATTGCTGTGATTTTGAAGCAATATAGGATATAAATAAATATTTTTTCATCTGTAACATTAATTTTAGTTTCTCGTACATCATTTTGACGATATTCCCTTTCTGACTACGTAATAATTTTAATATGAAATAATTTAAAAGTCAGTTGTGACTCGATTTTCGTAACATCGTACATGTGTGGCATTGTGCTATGACTATAACTTGAAATATTCAAGAAAGTATGAAAAGAACAACCGCCCGTTAATTGCGTTAAGTTATTACGAAAAAAGTATGCAGGAAACCATCACTTGATTTCTATGGGGATTGAAACTATTGTGATAATTAAAAAGGTATTAAAATTATAATCAAATTAATTTAAGTTGACCTGAAAAATTGAAAAAACTTTACCTGAAAAACCTGGAAATTACCTGGAATTTGAAATGTATTATTATTATTATACAATTAGGCTCAAATTATTTACTGCAACCGTCTCCTTTTTGCTGGCTGCTGGTCTGTTGGTATACGTAACATGTGGTCAAATCCTGTATGGATATTAACGGTTTAGACCATGTTTAGCGCTTCCTTTAGTGCTTCCTTTTGTAAGTGAGTTGGCTTTGAAATCGAATGCTTTGAAATTACATGCTTTTTTTTCGTTGAGCGAAAATTTGGAAGCTCGACTTTTTCCTTGCTCACGGACGTCTTATTCATCTTTTGGGACCGTTGCTTTTCAATATTCGAGTAACTTGAAGAAGCAATGACATTATCAAAATGTGGTATACATTCGGTATTGTCTATTGCTGTCGTTTGCTTTCTTTTTGAAATTTCTTCAGCAGATTGAAGAAAGCGATCAGCATCCTTAAGCAATCTGTCAAATACTATGGAATCCGATGGTTCGTCTTTCGCGATGTCGCCCGTTACAGAATTTATCAATTCTAAAGTTGCTTTCAGTTTAGCAGCTTCATTCACGCCCTCTCCAACGTGAACAGACTGATGTTGTACTGACCGAACTATACAATCTACATGTTGATTGAAACTTTCATTGTTTTTTTTCATGCTCAACATAAGTTCTATAATTTCTTTGATGAGAAAGGACTCTCACACATGCGTATATATGCTTACACATGTTGCATCGGACTAAATGGTCCGCACAATTACACGTAAATGGGTGAATGCATACACGACATTTTGGACATTTCATAAGGCAGTTGCACTCTATGAAAGCATTGTCCAACATCACTTTGTATGGCTGTCTGGACGAATGTGACGATTCGACTCTCCATTCATTTTCAGATATATTCTGAATCATGTTGTCGAACACTTTATGGCTCTTATCGTGTCGTCGAGCTATCTCCTGCATCCTAAATGTTGGAGTATTTTTTATTTTACGTATCATTCTTTCAAACATGGCATCTCACGTAAATCGGAGAAGTAGTGACACAATTTTGTCAACTCTTCTGTTTTTTTTCCGTCCATGTAGCAATACTTAGAGTTTTATTGTGTGCTTCTGAGAACATGTTGGTTGTTAAGCCTATCCCAAGACGAAAGCAGCAGGCCCACGGCTTTGGTCGATTCGCGTAGTGTTTTTTGAAATATTCTCCGAAAATCTGCGTATCGACATCAGACAAGCATTTGCTCAAAAAGTTTTCAAGCAACTGGTAAAACTCTGCCTCTTCCGTCATCTCCATGAGCGTGCGGCACATTCAATATGCTGTTTCCCGTTTTTTTAGATTTTTAATTTTTGACAGATTTTGATTCCAGCTGCGGTCCACGTGCCAAATGCACAATAAATGATGTCCGGGTTGACTCATAACTTTTGACCATGCATTAATATATGCTGGAGCATCATCTGTCATGAAAGCATCCGTGAATATTGTCTTTTTTTTATTGCTTCAAACAACTCGGCCATGGCTGTTTCGTGTATTCGATTGCTAAGGCACTGAGCGAATGGTAAACCTGAAAAACACATAAGCTCATTTATTTGTATATTTTTTGTCTATTTCGAAATTTCAAATTTTTTTTCTTACCTTTCCCTGATTCGTCAACAGTTACAATAGTTGTAAGTTGAAAATCATACTGCGTTGTACCGTGTGTACTATCAATGCTTATTTTTTTCTTGGCAAATTCGATCAATTCTTGCACTTGGTAATCTGTCATTAGGACTAGCATGAAATCTTCATCCTTCAGATTACTATCAGCATCGTGGTGATCTTGCTGTTTATACAGTAATAGTGGACTCGCAGATCCTTTCTCATTCGCCTGTTGGACCCACATATGTGTACTCCAAGCATCGTTACTATGCACTTTATCCAAATCAAGATCAAAATCTCTAACTATATTTCGCAGATCTCTTTTGTCTACTGCATGAAGACGCTTTATGTTCCCCGGAGACCTTCGGACGTCTTCTATAATACGATTAAACGTGACCCCCTCCTTGATGCGTTCTGCTAACAAACTTCTGTTTCTTTGGTCAGGAAAAGATGTTTAATTTCTTTCTTGTGACAGTGTGTCTTATGGTAAATTACATGAATTCCATGTTCACCCTTATCAGTCTTCATCATAGCAGGACAGCGCTTTCCTACTTTTATCGAATCCTTCCATTTAAACCTATCAGAATCCTTATGGCGACTTGTTCCTGATCGATGACAAACGTAGTAGAACTTCTTTCCATCAACCGATCTCTTGATGAAACTTGATAGTGTCTCAGATTCTTCCTTAGATTTCCAAATGTTGAATTCTGCATTCAAAAAATAGTATATATACACTACCGTCGGAAATTGTGCGCACGACTCGCGTGAGCGCTATGAAAAATCACTGCTGACTTCGAACCACGATATTTCGGCGAAAAAAAGAGATAGGGCATTTTTTCAAAAACAGTTGGGAAGCTCATGAAATTCCACGTCTACTGGTACCCAACAAATATTTTGCTGACCTTCTGTAAATAGTACAGCACTTCAGAAGTTAAAAAAAAAATTCAAGATTTTCTCAAATTTTCTACCTTAAATTCAACTTTTTGCGCGACCTCGGAAGATTGTTTCATAGATCTAAAAATTATACGACATCTAGCCTGAATTCTTATCTTCAATTTAAGCCAAGAAAACTTGAAAAATTTTCAGGGATTCCCGAGATATGATTAAAAATGTGCAATCGTATCTGAGCTCAATTTTAATAGACGATCACGGGTTTCGGCTGGTCTTCTACTCGCCTCCTTCGTTGAGGCAGGACCGAATAGGCCACGCACAGAGGTGGCGGCTAAGTGGATATTCTCCTGTTATTGAATATGGAGATAATATTAGGTTCAAATAATTGTTAACAATCACAAATAACGATAAATATTTTTTTTTTATTCACCATAATTTGAAATAAAAATGACTAATGAAGAGAACCAAAAGTATAAGAGGCGCCACCTTAGTGCGTGGCCTATTCGGTCCTGCCTCAACGAAGGAGACGAGCAGCAGACCGGCCGAGTACTGTGATCGTCAATAAAAATTGAGCTCAGATACAATTGAACATTTTTAATCATATCTCGGGCAGTCATGAAGATTTTTTAAGTTTTCTTGGCTTAAATTAAAGATAAGACTTCAGGCTCGATGTCATATAATTTTAAGATTTTTTAAACAATTTTTCGAGGTCGTGCAAAAAGTTGAATTTGAGGTAGAAAATTTGAGAAAATCTTGAATTTTTTTTTTTTAACTTCTTAAGTGCTGTACTGTTTACAGAAGGTCAAAAAAACATTCGTTGGGTACCAATAGACGTAGAATTTCTTGTGCTTTCCAACTGTTTTTAAAAAATGCCCTATCTCTTTTTTCCGCCGAAATGTCGTGGTTCGAAGTCAGCACTGATTTATAATACCGCTCACGCGAGTCGTGCGCGCAATTTCCGACGGTAGTGTATATATATATATATATATTGTAAGAGTACAATTGTTTTTAAAACTTACCGTTACTCGGCTCACGCCCATTATCTGAAATTCCCTACGGTAAAATCAAAATTTGTGAATGTGAGTTGGGCGCCAGGCGCGCATGCGCCAACGGGACACTCAAAACTCAAAAGACTCCATAAACGGGGCGTGTGCCAGAGGGTTTGCGCGGACAGGCTTCAGCCCTTTCATTAAAGTTGTAGGTAGAGGGGGTGGTTCAATCTATTTTTAGAAAAATCCTTAGGCACAAACGCGACTCTTACTCGGAAATAAGGTGAAACTAGTTGATACAAAATTGTGTTAACATTTATTCAAACCTATCGGCAGATAAAATAATTTTTGTAATTTCGCGATAAATAACAACAACAAAATAACGATAGCTAATAACGAGAAAGCTAGTTCGTTCGGGCGGTACTCCAAAGCTCAATACCTAAAATACGTCATTTTAATACTAGGTAAAAGAACTAACCTCAAAATTTTCTATAAACCGAGATTTCTTAAAGTGAGGCACATTATCCATAGCTAGAAAAAGGCTGAAAAGAAAGTGAAGCTCACCGGTGGCTCACAATTTTAACATGCAGTCAACATGGCGTCCTGAACGCGAACATTAATTTTGCGTCAAGACTTCACCCGAAAGCATTATTTTATACTACATTTTCAAATGAACAAATGAGGCCATCTTGGCATTTAAAAGAAACGCTATCCAAGTGAAGTGACAAAACTACCGGGTATCTAACATAAACTGAAAATGATTAACAAGAGCAACACATTAAGGCGACAATCAATACCGATCTTTCCACAATACGATAGCAAAATTTACGAGAAGTAATACCATAGAATTTGGAGACTCGAGGGGTTCCTCATGTTCAGAGTATTATTCCAAAAACGATACTCTAAAACTCAAATTACTCCTCTGAACATGAGTGCCCACGAGGATCCGTAGCGTACCAACCATAATTAATTGGACCTTACCTCAACAATGTGAGTTAACTGAGTCTAAATAATAATTTTAATTGAGCGATACTTCGCGGTAGCAAAAGAAAAATTCAAGGAGCAAAGTCGCGACTGTCTCTCGGCACGTGGCTGCCGGACGAAAGAGGACCCGGCTTCCCGGTCGTCGAGCGAGTCGTCTCGTCTCCTTTGGGCGAGTTTCCATAGCGCGGCGCTGATTGACTGCTTGCTTGGCGCGACCGTGGGGTTGGTCGATTTGAATGTAGCTCGTTGGTCTCTATATCATCGTGCCTGCCTGGTAGAAGATGCAGGGACGGCTCAATTTATAATCTGTAACTAAATTAAAATATCTGAAGCGTAGATCCGAAGCATTTCCGGTAAATGAGGAAGCTCTCTCCTCACTCTGGAGCGAGTGTCCGCATTGGCAAAACACACGACAACAAATCTAGGACAAAACAGACCTGCTTCTCATCCTCATCGCGGGAGTCTTGAAGTAGGCTGAAATCTCGGTCCAGTGCCGTAGGGCGGAGGGCCCGGTTAGGGGATGTGAGGGCATCCTCCCTCATAAGGATTACTGGTGCAGACCCAGGTATAGCTCCAAGGCTACTATGTTCATTCCCAAAGCTCAGGGAAGAGGATCCGAAGCATCCCTGGCTCTGGAGGCATCCAAGGTTTCCAGCCAGGTCCCGGGACTATTGGAGACAGCAAACGGAAAGGCGGGAACCAGATTTAAATTCAAATCTCGATTCCTAATTTAGATAGAGACAGCGAGCGAATCCCAGTTTTTCCGCAGGCCTACAGAATTCCGGAATCCCTCGTTGTCCATCGTTGAGAGGAGTGATGAGGCAAGGTCATGATTAACAAACAAAATACCCTAATAATTAATCCTAATTCTTAAAATTAACCTAATTATGCCCTTGGAGTGCCGTGCCACGTGACGAGAGAACAGGTATCGCTTTAAAAATCAAATAATAATTTAAGTAAGGACGCCTAAAATTTCGTCTTGTTACAATATATATATATATATATATATATATATATATATATATATA
>CAKNXH010080538.1:0-10958 GCA_932178445.1 Andricus quercusramuli | reverse complement strand
AATTATTATTATCGACGTAGGATGCCTTTTTATAACGTTTTTTATTTAATTCGACACCACTACAAATTATCCCTTTTTTTGCAAAAATTTCCTCTGATTTGTTATAAAATGTTATCAAATATTAAAAGTACGGACTATTTTTTTGAAATACTATTTTTTTCAATTAAAGCAAGTTTGTTCAGAATCAATAACTGTTTTTCCTGTGAAATATATTCAGTTATTAATCAAAATCTTACCTTTGCCAGATTTGAAACTGATTGTATCTGTTTCCATCATGAAATTATGACAAGCAGCAAGGTGATTATGCAAGTCGTTGTATACTCTGAAAAACGTCTCGCAATAAGAGCATTCGAATTTAGGTTGAGAAATAGGATTCGATTCCTGCTGATGAATTGTAAGCAGGTGTTCGGTCATATCAGTTGTACAAGAAAAAACATCATTGCACACTTTGCATTGCACATTGTTCATATATAAAAAATTTGTAATTAGAGAAAGAAAATTTATAATATTTATTATTTTATGCGAAAGAAAACAATAAATGATATAATAATATAAACTTTTGCAACTAGAAGAAAATTCGAAAAAATGGTGGAGATTGGGACTTTCAGTTTTTGGACAACTTTTTTTTTAAATGTTGTATCTTGGGTATCAAAATTGACCGATTTAACTTTTCGATGTCTGAATTTACTTGTTTTAGGATACATTTCAAAATGAAAAATTTTAAAAAGAAAATAATTCAATTTTCAAATAAAAAAGATGAAATTACAAACAAAAAATATAACATTTTGGAAATGCTGTCTCTCTGAAAATTTTCATTTCATCGAAAAATATCATGAGAATAAATTGTTCGAATTTCCGAGTACTATGAACAGCCGCACATATATTTTTCAAATTTCGAAAAAAATGGTCTCAAAAATTTTCACAATGCTCTCACTTTTTGAATTTCCATCCAAAATGGCTGGGGGTCAAATTTTACACGAAGCTAATACCTTCTCTAGATGAGAATGTAAAAAAAAAACACGAATTTTCAACCAAGAAGGTCAATTTTCTACCAAAAAATCAGATTTTCAACCAAATACATTAATTATTTACGAATAAGTTGAACTCTCAACTAAAAAAGATCAATTCTTCATTCAAAAATGAAATAGTTAAATTTTAAGTTAAAAAATTATCTTCAACCAAAAAGATAGATTTTTAATTGAGTATTTCAATTTTCAACAAATTCCAATTTTAAACACGAAATGTAAAAAATTTTAGACAAATGCCTACAACAAATTTTTGGATCACCCTCTTTCAATGTCTCTCTTAAATGTTTGTCTATCTCTACGAAAGGTACGTATATGAAACACATTTCTTCTCATCAAGTTTTCATTTTCCAGGCCTGAAAATGGGTACAAATAATATATTTTTCAACCAGAATTCAAAATTCCAGGAATTTTTCTATGCAGTTCTTTTTCAAACCAAAGACTCTTCCAAAATTTTCGGGTGGAAAATTCGGTAATTTTGCAGAAGATTGTTTTTTTTTTTGTCGAAATTCAGGGTTTTCAACTGAAAACATAACTGTTCCACTTTGGGTTAAAAATATATCTTCTTTAGCTGAAAATTGAAATATCTGGTAGAAAATTCATATATTTCGTTGAAAATTCGTCTTCTTTTAATCGAAAACTTTTTTCGTTCATCATCTCAGTTGAAAACGTCATTTCTTTGGTTGAAAATTAATACTTTTTGTTGAAAATTCGACATTCTTTCTTTTTTTCAATTTGACCTAGTTCATTGAAAATACGTTTTTTCATTGAAAATTAATTTATTCTTTTAGTTCAGAATCGAACTTCTTCGTTAGAAATTATTTTGCGTGTTTCAAAAACATCTTTTTTGTTGAAAATGTTAATATTAGGTTAAGAATCAATTTTTCAAAAGTCAAAATGTCTATATTCGAATTCTGTTAATAGGCGCATCTTTTCTTCAAAATTCATCATTTTAGTTGGAAATTCGTTTTTATAGTTGAAAACAGTTGAAAGCTGGATTTAATTGAATGAAATTAATTCTTTTTGGTTGAAAATTCAACTACTTGCTTGAAAATTCAAGTATTTTCATAAAAATTCATCTTTTTAATAGAAAATTAATCACACTGCTTGACTTTCGAGAGAAAAAACTTTGCACTTCAGACATTATTTTTATCTCTATTGAAATGATAAAAGCGGTTTAAAAAAGTTAGGAAAAATAAGAATTTCGTACAATCTTGAAATTATAATTTATCGATATGGGCTTTCAATTAATTGTAAATTTACTTAGAACTCTGAATAAGAATTAAAAAAGGTGATGAAAATGGAAAACGTGATCAAAGGACTGGAAATTAATTATACAAATTTAGGGTCTTCATGCACTACTCTTCAGATTTTCACAATTTTATCGGTTGTACATTTTTCTACTTTGCCATAGAAAATTTCAATTATTTAGCAAGCTTCGTAAACGATATTTTTTTTGCAAAAGGATAAACTTGAGTATCTGAAGTTTTTTATTTTTTTATTTTACAGTTTTTTTTCACGAAAATAGCTATTTGTGATACAAGTACCCTAAGTGGCACTTTGACGGCCCAGTATGAAAGTTGCACTAAGTTCAATGCAAGGAAAACGTTGCTTTTTAAAAGTCCTAGAATATTATCATAGTTAACTTTTTTAATTTTCTTGAAAAATCAAAATTTTTGTCGCATAAAAAATAATGGAAAATCAGAAATTTTTGTTTGCGGTCTAACTATGCAAGAGGTGAAAAAGGATGATTCATTTAAAAACAAAATAAAAAATTAAATTTTCAGACAAACAACACAAGCTACAAGAAAATGAATGGACAAAAGTTGTTTACCGAAAAAGAGCTAAAAATTTGTTATTAATCGTTTTTTGATAGGATACGTAGTTCTTGTTGCAATTGTAAAAAATAACATGAAAAATACGAAAATTAAATTTTTGGAAAAGCAACGCAAAATACGAAAAGGAAATTAATTGACAAAAGTTGTTCAAGCCCCTGGCTAAAACCCCTTATTATAATTACTTCTTCACATTTTCTCCAAAATATATTTTTGTCTAAAAAGGTACCTTTGGTCTGAAAAATATAATTCCTAAGAGAAAAATAAGTGATTTGACCGAGCAAAAGAACCTTATAAGTTGATGAATTTGATACTGTGAGTTTGTTCGTAAGAATTATTAAAAACACCGACAATTATGATGTTAAATGACAATCCATTGATTCATGACATTAGTCTTCAGATGAAAATAAATGACTAAATAAAAGAACATCCTCTTCATTAACTTCCATATAAGTGTAATTGCTTATAATTATTATATTTGAAAGACAATACATTTTGGCAAGACACATTTTTATATGGAAAGAAATTATCCCGGAATATATCATATTTTCTTACCATCTGTGCAGATACAGAAACTAATTTTACGAAATTCAATCAAAAACCGTTTCAATGTTTAGATGCTGGCCTTTTAAAATCTTGTACTCTACTCATCGCCAAGTCCAGAAAATCTGTACTGGACTAGTCGTGCATTACTACCTAGTGATATTCCATATTATGTTCAAATTTTATGTTTTTATTCAAGTAACTTATTTGTGTATGTTTCGAAATCCGAACAAATTTTGATCGGCTATCAATAATCAAGGTGCAGAGTGGGCAGGTCAACATCAATTAGTCACTTGAATCAAGTCATTTAAGTTTATTGAAAGAATAGGCGAAGAGACAGTTACAGTGAATTCAACTAATTACCTGGATAATCTCGGCAAGTTAAATTTGTTGTTTTACATGAAAACAGTTACTTAAGCATACCACAGTTCTTCTAAAATTAATTGGAACTTTACAACAGAATTATGTATTCGTGCCTCCTTGACGTCTGCGGATAGTGCGGAGACATCATCGAAACCGTCTTATTTACCGCTGGTGTGACGCCGAAACTCCCAGGGAATTCGCGTCGACGTGTCGGCAACTAACTCCCCTATTTCATCATTGAATCCGTCAAATTGCAACTCTGCAGTCAGTACAATTTTAGTTCCTTGTACTGCGATGTAAATGCGGCCATGCTTCCCCGGACTAGGATAGCTGGATGGTTCATTGTAATTGTAATTAACAAAAACAGTGGTTGTAAAAAACTTTATGTCGTGTACACGTATCGTAGCAAGCACTGGATGATGCTCCTCAGGCTTATGAGGGTGATGCACACCTAGGTTCACCCATTCGTTACCTTCATCCATATAACTTTTGTCATGTAATGTTTTCATATAAACGAAATATTCTGGATAATTCTCATCATCGTTGTGAGGTTTCAACCAATATGGTTCACTGTAGGCGATTCTCATTTTTTTACCAAAAACAGAGCCATCCGACATTGCCACCTCAATGGAGCCTACTGGTCTAGCTAATTCTGTAAGGAAAAATGTACATTTATTAAGTTTTTGTACGCTACTAACTATAGCACTTAACAATCATAATCAATCACTGGTCCACAAAGAGTGACGTATATATTTATGAGATGGAAATAGAATTTTCTAAATTAGTTTTTCGATTCATTTTTGAATTAGAATTTAATGGGGACTTTATTTTTTTGTTCACTTAACTGATTCTCAAAATAAGAGAAAAGCGTTTAATTCGCAGAAGCGGGAAATGCAAAACCGTCCATTTTAGAAAAATCTGCTCACTATGAACAAGTAAGTTTAGATTCAGTAATTGCATTTAATGACTGCAACATCAAATAGTGCAAAAATTAGGTTAATTATGATAATTGTTCAATGTTCAAGACCAAAAGTTTGGTTCGGATATTTATCATCATTTAAGATAGTTGGGAAGAAATCATTGAAGCTTATAGTATTGTGCACCGAATGTATTAAAACTTCGTTATTATTGATTTTCTGGAACAGATACAATCAATGGTGCGAGTTGCATTGTCCAACCGGTAGAGTTAGTTGATGCACGTAGACTTTTTTTTTAGAAAATGTATGTAATATGGAAGAGTTAATAATTAAGTATTTAATTTGATACAGATTAAATTTTGTTAATGACTGGAACAATGCTAAGGTATTGATATACATATTGCATAGTTTGCCACTGCATTATTCATTGTGTTTTCCTTTCTGTAGACTGACCTATGTTATGCACGCCGCATCATCCGCTTCAGCCCTGAGAGCGAAAAAATTAGAGTTTGGCACGAAAGGGTTAAAAGCCGTATACATCTATGATAGAAGCCATTCAACTTTGAATTTCTACATTTTGTGAATTTTATATTTCTGCCGTAACTTTCCTGACTTATAACACAAGTTGAAGTCACTGTACGAAATTCGAGAAATTTGAATATCTCTTAAAGAGATAAGGTACTTATTTTTCTAAACAAATATTTTCTATACACATTTTCTAGCGAGCATGTGATTAAAAAAAATATTCGACACATAAAATCTCAGAAACCTGATGTACATAATGTATAATTATAATATTATACTATACTTACTATGACAATGAACGAAACTAACACACGTGAGAAGTAAAATAGCAGCAGGTTCCATCATTTTTTTTAGATAATAACAATGACAAACAAAGGAATAAGGAAACTAATTTCCAGAATTGCGTCTGAAGAGTGACTTCATACGCGACTGCTATATGTACTCATTTTTATGACATCAACCGAATAACCAGCTTCATTTGTTCTTCAAAATAAATAAGGCGAAACGAGAAAGATTGTTGATCTCAAATCTCCAAGTTTCTCATATTTGCTATATTTATTATCCACGGAACCTTCGAAATAACTAAAGATTACATTATGTGTAAAAAGAAAAGTCAATAACCATTTTCGGCAACATAAGAAATACAATTTATTCAAGGTTTTGTAATTTAATTTTTCTCATTGTTGCTTCCGACCAATTTTTCGAAAACTGTTGGAAATTCGTTGGAGATGAAGCTAAATATATGTCTTTCATTATAAATCATGAAATTCGTACATTCTAACATTTTTCAATAGTAAAAATCAAGATAAAATCCCTGCAATATTTATAATACTTATGATAATTATAGAGCTTAAAAAGTTTATATCAATAAAATTTAGCGTTATAAATTAGAATATTCCAAACTCAGATGTTTCATAAAATTGTCAGCATTTTAAGTTTTGACATTTTAATTTTTTAATTCTTCGAATATCTAATTTCATCGTCCATCAGATTAAGATTATTTGACAAATAATGCTTTTTATTCAAAATTTGTCGTATTGAAAAATTTACAATTGTTGATCGATTCCATTTCGAAACATGCAGTGATTTCGATGTTCATGAAAATAGATACATTTATCTCGGCTGTAAATAATAACTAA
The DNA here is from genome assembly GCA_932178445.1 of Andricus quercusramuli. Classification (NCBI taxonomy): domain Eukaryota; kingdom Metazoa; phylum Arthropoda; class Insecta; order Hymenoptera; family Cynipidae; genus Andricus; species Andricus quercusramuli. The sequence continues at coordinate 4,611 of CAKNXH010080538.1, read as the reverse complement.
AAAATGTGACTTGCAAAATTCTCAACTACATGGAAAAACCGAGAAGGCTATACTATTGTGAAACTGATAAACAGACTACATGCGTCGCCTCCACCAGATAACATATTTACAATTTATTGCTTCACAATAAAAAATGAGAATCACTCATAAGTTTCAACAAAAACAATTTTAAAATTGTCAGGGAACTTTTTTTTCAGGGAAAAGTCAGGGATTTAAAACAAATCTTGCATAAGATTCTGCTCTTTGAATATTAATGGTCAGGAAAAAATAATTTTCGTAATCAGCGCGTGAAAATAAATAAACGTATGGAGTTTAAAAAAAATCGGAAGTAAAGGCTATTTGGAACTACACCTTCCACGTAATCAGCAATATAATTTTTTCTCTTAAAATCATTGGAAAATAATTGTTTTCACAGATCTGATTTTTTGCGCAAAAACTACCTTCAAAGAAAGCTCGTGGTTTTTATGCGTGTAGAAATCTTGATCTGTCAAATGAAAAAAAATATGTATATAAAATTTAACAAATGAGAAGATTTTTTCATTTTCCTCTGTCAAATCATTTTTTTATATTATATGGATTTTAATTGTATTTAAATCATTTTTTTGGAAACGGCTTCAACTTTAATATTTACTTATTGAATCCTATCTACACTCAATTCTTCGTTCACTTTGACAACTTCATGCTGTGGATATTACAAAAGAAACTTATATTATTTAAAAACGTTGTATAATTATTTTAGTTGAAAATTAAATTTCCTTGCTTAAAAATTTAACTATTTTGTCAAAAATCAATTTTTTTATGTTTGAAAATCAATTTTTTTTTAACTGGAAATTTAGCTATTCCATGTTTGGCTTAACATCTATCTTCTTTACTTGAAACATTCTGTATCTTGTTGAAACTCTGTCCCTTATAGTACAATATCAATATTCTTGGTGACTCGTTCCACTTTTCGTTTGAAATTTGTTTTAAAAATTCAAAATTTGGTTGAAAATTTTTGTTATTTGTTAAAATGAAAGTTTTTTGGTAGAAGATCAATATTTCCAGTTGAAAATTCATCTCTCTGTTTAAAAATTAGTTTTTTAAATCAAAAATTAATGTTTTCAACTGAAAATCTTACTGTTCCTTTTTTTGTGTAAATTTTTGTTTTTGATAGAACTTTAATATTCTTTGTTGAAAATTTATCAGTTTGGTTGGAAATTTGAATATTTTATTTTGAATTCTTCTATTCTGTTGAAAAATTGGCTTTTTTGGTTCAAAAATTTATTTGTTGTGTTAAAATTTCATTTTCTTGGTCAATGATTCATCATTTTAGATCAAAATAAATGTCTTTAAGAATGGTTTTAACTATTTCGTTAAAAATTAGTTCTTTTTTGTTGAAAACTAATTTTTTTCGACTGAAAATTTAACTGTTTCATTTTTCTTCAATCAATCTTTTTTGATACACTATGAATCTTTTCGGTTAAAAATTCATTTGTTTGGTTGAAAATTCATCTATTTTGTTGAAAATTTGTCTTGTTTTAGTGAAGAATTTATCTTCATATATTTCATTGTTTGTTCGTTGAAGATTAATTATTTCAGTTACAAAGTAATTTCTTCGCTCAAAAATTTAACCATTTTCTTGTAATTTTTTCTTTTTTCTCATCTTTTTTGCTTGGAAATTAACTAATTGATCACTTCACGTTTCTGGTTAAAAATTCATTCCCTTAGTTAAACAATAAATTATTAGGTTGAAAATACCTTTGGAAATTCAAAGTTTGGTTGAAAATTCAGTTCTTCAACTGAATTTTTTTCATTAGAAATTAATTTTTTCAACTGAAAATTTGACTATTCTCTTTTTTGGCGACATTTTATCTCTTTCCAAAGATATTTGAGCTTTTTGGTTGAAATTTCATCTGTTCGATTAAAAATTGGTTTTTTTCATTGAAAATTAATTTTTTAAATTAAAAATGCAACCAAGTTCTCTGCCGAAATTTTTTTGATACATTTTATATAAATTCAACCTTTTTCTTTGAAAATTTATCTACTTGGCTGAAAATTCCACTATTTCCATAAAAACTTATGCTATTTGGTGAAAAACATATTTCTCTCAATTAAAATTAAACCTTTTTATTGTTTGTTGAAACTCCATCTTTTTTATTCGAAAATTCATCTATTCTATAAATAATAAAGCAGAAAACGCCCAAATTTTGAAGATACGATGACAGAACCCAAAATAATGAAAAATATATATAATTATAAATATATAATAATTTCTTTAGAGCTAAAGATAATATGTATGTTCAAATTTCACAAAAAATGTTAATAGTGATAAATGGATATGTTTGATAAAAGTAGGCGATTGTGTAAGAATTTTAGCTTTATTCAAACAATGAGAAGTTGATTGGAATACACATAGTTAGACTATGTCACATCCAGCAAGGTTTTTATTTCACACAGCAAATCTATTTTACCTTGCTTTATTCACGCTTCGTGTCTAGATTCGCCGAAAATATTTGTTTAATTTTTAACGAATTTTAATTAAGAGCTCATAGTTTTATTCCGAAATTTATTCATTACATATAATTCGTTATAATTATATGTAATATTATTAAGGAGATTGTAATTATTTAAATTATATTTCAATTTGCAAAACCAACCTTTAAGAAAAACTTCACTTATTCCTAGATAAAGAACATTTTCAAGTTTAAAATAATTCATTTTTATTCTCAGATAAAGTGAATAATTCATTGTCTTTCATTTGAAGATTTAATTGAGATAATTTACTTTCTTCCATTTTAAATTAAACATCGAAAATAATATACGTTCCTCATTTTTTCTCTAAATAGGAACGGTCTGATTCTTGTAGGGAGAAATCTTTTATTTTTAGTTTTTTAGTTTTAAGTTGAGGTTGATTGAAAGTTATTAATTTTAAGTTTGAGTTATTTCAGAGCTTTCAGAATAATTCTAAATAGGTATTCAAGTATTAATGTATTATAATTAACATTCTAGGAGGCCCACTCATTTTCTTCTTTCTTAAGCGACAATTTTCTTCTGTTTTTAAATTGTGGAATTCAATTTAGGAATTCAGTCTATCTTTTTGAATTGGGTGTCACGTATTTTAATATTTTTAATTGTAATATTAATATTAAAGAATTCGCGCGAAATATAATTAAAATAGCGCTAGACGCTCGAAGTTGGAAGAAGCCAGCACGGAGTACGTTGCCCCCACCGCTCCGTTGCGACTCCATTGCGGGAGTTAGGGCCAATCAGAGGGCCGGCAGCCGCTCCCTTCTTCACTCGAGCCCTCCCGCCTCTAGCGAATAAATACCGCCGCTCTGGGTAGAATCGTCACTTGCGTCTTAGCACCAGCTCGTGCTCTGACACCTACAGAGAACTACTCACCTCCTCGTGCCTAGTCTCTCTTTCTTCTTCTGGCGATCGGTAGTCAGGGCTCTCACTCTTGTGTAAGCGTTAGCCAATGAAGAAATTAACTCCAAATCAACTCTCTACTTTCTCTCCTCTCACCTCCCTCAACTTCTCTTCTCTTTTCTGGTGACTCTGGGTTCACCTTCAGGGGTCTCGGGGTCATCTTTTTTCTTTCTCTTCTTCTTCAATGACTTTGGGTTTACCTTTAGAGGTCTCGAGGTCACTCTCTTTCTCTTTCCTTCTCTCTCTTTCTCCAGTGACTTAGGATTTACCCTCAAAGGTCTCGAGGTCACTCTCTTCCTCTCTCCTTCTCTCCCTCTCCTGTGACTTTGGGTTTACCTTCGAGATCCCGAAGTCACACTCTATCCTCTCTCTCTCTCTCCCTGTGATCCTAGGTCTAGCCTCCGAGTTCTCGGAATCACCCTCTCTTTTCTGATCGTGGGTTTACCTTAGAGGTCTCTCTCTCCCTCTCTCTTTGTTCTACCTTCTTCCAACCCTCATGCCTGGCAAGCGTAAGAACCTCTCCCGCCTCAGCAAGCACCTCCGCTTCCGTCGTGTCAAGAACGCTTTCCTCCAAGTACCCACCTCATCCTCTCCTAGACAAGACGAACCTTCCATCGCTTAACCCAAACTTTCCGATCCCATACTCCCCTCCAACATCCTAATCATCCGATGCATCGAGGTCATTCCCTCGGACTCCTGATTCCACTCAATTCCAGTACCGCATGCCTTCTTCTCAGCTCTGACTATCAAGATACTCTCCTCCTCAGTGCCGATGAGTCCTTCTCTCCCTCACTCCTCTCCCCACCTTCCAAACGACCTCGACTGACGCCTAGACGAAACCTAGACTTCTAGGTTGACCAGCTGACGACCTTGACGGGACCTAAACTTCTAGACAACACTCGATTGCGGACTCATCAGGGAAAGCAGCCTTCTGTCTCACAGACGTGAGTCGGTTCATCCCTGGCAGTGGCCTACCGTCGGACAGGAACCGGGCCGCCGTTTGGGGATGGGCATCAAGCCTACACACAAATAATCCAAACTTGCCAACGCAACACGCGTCCACCCTCTCTTTGATTGCCCCTTCCCACACACCTGCCAAAGACAAAGGGGCTTACATCAAATGAATTGTTGAAGCAATTTATTATTGTTTCCAGTCATTTTCTCATAGAGCGGAGATACAAAGTCGCGGTTTTTCAAAAATTG
>CAKNXH010080537.1:0-28830 GCA_932178445.1 Andricus quercusramuli | reverse complement strand
ACCGGTGAAAAAAAGTAATCAAATCGGGTAAAAAAAATTACTGTTACGGACAATTTTTTTACGATGTTATTGTCATGTTTTTGGCCATAGAAAATAATGAGGATGTAAGTGAAGTCATAGGTGTAGTTCCGAATAGGCGTTATCTCCGATTTTTTTTTAAACTCCGTACGTTTATTTATTTTGAGGCGATGATTACGGACTTTATTTTTCCTGACCATGCTTCCACTGACTTGTGCAAGATTTTTTTTCAATCCTGACTTTTCCCTCAGGAATTAAGTTCCCTGAAATTTGAAAAATTGTTGTTGTGCAGGTTTGTTTTCCTCTCCCAAGGCTTTTTTGGTACGTAGAGTTAAGATTTGTATTAAATTTCTGTACAATTATTGTGAGTTACTTGTTTTATTTATGAATTTCCAAAAATTACGTACATGAATTAATGATACAACAAATTGAAACTAATGAGTGATTCTCATGTTTTATTATGAAGCAATAAATTGTTAATATGTCATCTGGTGGAGACGACGCGTTTAGTCTGTTTACCAGTTCCACAATATTTTAGCCTTCTTGTTTTTTCAATGTAGTTGAGAATTTTTCAACATCAGGTTCTTTCATTTAATTTTTCTGTTTCTTACGAAATCAAAGCAAATTTTTCTTCCAAACACCAGATTTTTTGTACCACAACTACCTCAACAATATTCATTTTTTTAAACATTCTTTGCATTTTCGTACATACGATCGCAAACGGTATTAACATTTGTTTTTACACATAATGTCATCTTTAACTATACCGCAGGGTCCATGGATGATGAATATAGCAAATATGGAAAAATTGAAGATCTGAAATCAACAATCTTTCTCGTTTTGCCTTATTTATTTTGGAGAAGAAATAAAGCGGGTTATTGGGTAGATGTCATGAAAAGGAGTATATAGCGAAGTCGTTTATCAAGTCACTCTTCAAACGCAACTCTGAAAATTAGTTTACTCATTCCTTTGTCTGTCATTGTGATTATTTAAAAAAATGAAGGAATCTTCTGCTATTTTACTCCTCGCGTGTGTTAGCTTCGTTCATTGCCGTTGTAAGTATAATGTAATATTAAAATTATTAGTCAGCTCCATTTTTTCAAAAATGTTCCACTTTCTGTCCAATTTTCAATGAGATAGAGGTTATAATAGTTCATTTAACTTGACAAACATAATTGTTTAAGCAACTTATTACTAACCAACTTATTTTTCTGGAAGTTTAAACTTTTTGCTAACTTTTCACTTAGAATGAGTCAAATGAATACTTGAAGATAACATAATTAATTGTTTAAACCAATTAATATCAATTAACATAACATACACAATTTGGATAACGCTAGAAAGTTGCGGTTTTCTCTGGAATTTACAATTAATTGTCTACTTTTCACGTAGGCTGAATTAGTGCAAATAATTATTGCTTATTACTATCTTCTTCCTTATTAGTGCGATATAGTTGAGGTTTCTTCACAAATAATAAATTTAATACTTTCACGATGATTCATTATTATGAATTTGAATTTAAAATTTAAAGAATTTTCGGGGTTCAATCGTGTGCGAAACTATGAATCTTGCCGACGCTGCGTGAACATTGCAGTTCACTTCTTCAGGGCTGATCTGAAACTGAAGTTTCAGGTTATGTTGTTTTTATATATAAATTTAGCCATTTGTGATACAAAAAATTATCGGAAAGATTCAGAAGATCAATATTCATAAAGTTTTAATACATTTGGTGCAAAATACTGAAAGCTTCAATGATTTCTTCCCAACTGCCGTTATTGATAGTAAGCACCCAAATCAAACTTTTTGCCTTGAACCTTGAACAATCATCCTAGTTAACCTAATTTCTTCACTACTTTATGTTGTAGTCATAAATGTATATTTTGAATCTAAACACACTCGTTCATAATAAGCAGACTTTTCTAAAAGCGACGGCATTGCGTTTTCCGCTGCTGCGCATTAGCTGCTTTTTCCTTACCTCGAGAATCGGTTAAGTGAGCACAAAAATAAAGTTCCCATTGGACGTTAATTTGAAAGTGCATCAAAAAACTAATTTAGAAAATGTTTTTCCATCTCATAAATAAATGCAATTCTTTGTTGAGCAGTAAATGATTGAAATTGGTGGGTGTTCCGGTTATTATTGTACAAAAACTTAATAAATGTAAACTCTGTCCTTACAAAATTAGATACAGCAGTAGGCTCCATTGAGTTGGAAATGTCGGACGGCTCTATTTTTGGTAATGAACTCATGAAAGATGATGAACCTACTTGGATGAGACATCATGTATTTCCTGATGGTTATCCAATTGATTTGGTTTATATCAAAACACCTCGACAAAGTTATACTGAAAGAAATATCGAGTGGGTACGGTTATCTGTGCATACCACTTATAGGCAGGAAGAGCATCCGCCAACGAGAGCTACGATCCGTCTATACAATGAACAGTTTTCGACATCCAGTGAATTTGTTACTTACCATTCCAATCCATCTGAAAATCCTCCTATCGGGCGTGCTGGCAACATTTACATCGCAGTAAGAGGAACTCAAACTATACTCACTGCAGAGTTAAAATTTGATGGGATGAATCAAGAAACTTATCCAGTAGTAGTCGGCAGGTCGAGGCTACTTCCCTGGGCGCTCCGGCGTCACCGTAACGGTAAATAAGACGGTGCCATCGATGCCTCCGCACTATCCGCAGAGTTCAAGGAGGCACAAATACACTGAATAAAGCTCGAGAAACTTACGTCCCACGGTTACCTAAGGCACTTCCATTCCTTTTCTGATCCTCTACCCCATACTAGAGATGATACTCTGTTCTTTGTTAACCTAAAATTTAGTCTAACCTTTTCTCACTTTTGTAAGCAAAAACTTGATATTTTTTGAAGGTATATCAGAATACAACGAAACTCATCCCTTCAGGAAAGTGGAAAGAATGGGACGAAACTATGACCACCGAGCGGAATTCGCTAAGGGATCGAGAGATCCATCACGGAATTCGAGTGTTTTGTTGACCGCTGGACGCAAGTCGTGTGACCGCAAAGTTGTTATCATTTGGCTTTTATCTAGTGGTTTTTGAAATATTATTCTTAATTAGTTCAAGTCAATAAATAATTCTATTGTAAAGTTCCAACCAATTTTAGAAGAACTGTGGTGTCCTTAAGTAACTGTTTCCATGTAAAATAACGAGTTCAAGGTATCCTGATTATCCAGAAAATTAGTTGAAAATTCTGTAAATATAAATATGTAAGACTCCTCCCGGAGGTTTTTTGATTACATGGTTTTTCCCTGCCGGGTTGATGTGAAGCAATGCCATAACGAAATTTGGTAATGTGGATGCGCAGGCAAATGCGGGAGTCTCTTCGCCTATTCTTTCAATAAACTTATATGACTTAATTCAAGTGACTAATTAATGTTGACCAGCCTGATTTTCACCCAAATTGTTGGTATCCGATCAAAATTTATTTGAATTATGAAACATACAAAAATAAATTACTTAAATAAAAACACAAATTTTCAGTATAACATTAAAATATTACCAGACGAGTCCAGTACAGGAAAAAAAAGGAAAAAAAAAGTGCTGGAAATTTTCATTGACCGAGTCTGTGAATTTAGGATAGGTCTAAAAGCATTTGATAATTTGAAAATATCGTATTGGAAAATCATGCAAATAGTGCTTGAAGAAATAAAAGACTTCTTAAATTGCGTCCAGCATTGTCAGTGAAGCATTCCTAGACTCCATCAACAAAATATCACATAAACATTTGTAAGCCGCTCAACACTCCAGTATTAAATTCTCAAAGACAGTCAAGGAAGGGTTCGTAGACTGTCAAGCTAGCAATTTATGCTAATAAAAAATAAAAAATTATTTTTTAAATTTATAATATTATTATCTTCAACTCGGGGCAGCATGCTGCGGGGATTCGAACTACCTATCCTAGACACGAGACTAACGCAACTCATTCCTAACCGCGCGAGCCCCTCGCCTAATCGATCGGGCTGAAAACACAGTAAAAAATCTTGGTGTTCTGCTACAGCTGAAAACTGCGTGGCCAAGTAAGAAGAATTTTAGTGAGGATTGCGAATTAGAAAACTTGCTGCAAGACTGACTTTGCATAACAAATTAAACGCATTGTTTAAACAATTTTTTTTCAGAAAATTTCATATGTAGTATAAATAAAAATTTACATAGTACATACTACGGCAAATGATAAAATTTCTGTTTAAAAATTAAATTGAGTTATTCTTATTTTTTAAATTAAAGAATTTGATTCCAGATTAAAAAATGAGTTTAGGCGTGATTTTACGTTGGTATCTTAGAAATGGTTCTCTTCACATTTAGTCCATGTTTTGAGACCTTTTGAGCCAGAAAAATAGGTTTTCGCAAATGCGTCTGTCTGCCTGTCTGTCTACCTGTGTGTCTCACGTGTGTATGTCTGTAGATTTTTAATCTGTTTGCACGATGAAATTTGCAGGAATGGACAGATTAGATTGGCCATTGGTGTACTCTTTTAGGGTCCAAAACTAATGGTCATGTTCCTTAGCCAGCCTTTTTCGAGAATAATTCAAAAAGTTAGAGCAGTTTCAAAATTTCTGAGACCACTCTTTTCAAGATTTAGAAATTATATGTACGGTTATTTGTGGTGATAAAAAAAAACAATTTACCCTCTTGACTTTTTTCAATGATACAAAATCATCAGAGTTATGTCAATTACAAAATTGAAAAAAAAATGAAATGAAAAGAGAAACATTGCTTTCCAAACACCCTACAAGACTGTTATAACGACTTTCGGCTTTTCCTGAATAATCTGAAATTACAATTTTGATCACACAAAAAAATACTGAAAAATGAAAAATTCCATTTTGCGGTCAAACCATGCAAGCTATGGAAAAGACGAATCAACAAAATTTGTGCAACTAAAAAAGATCTACAAATTTGTAAATTTGTATGCAATCACCTTCGAATGAGATGCGAGGTTTTTCTTTTATTCTTGCAAAACAAAATTAAAAATAGAAGACTTTTTCTGGACAAGCGACACAAGCTATGAAAAAAGTTAGTAAATAAATGTTTCTCATTTTTAAAAAACTACAAATTTTTCATTAATAATTTTTTGCAGCACGGTTCGTTTTTGTTTTATTCATGATAGATAACATTAAAAGTAAAATATTTAATTTTACATAAAACCACACTACAGACGAAAAAAATGACAAGACAAGAGTTGTCTGTTGGTTCTCGCGCTTCACGCCTTGGCCTTTGTACTTTCTCCACACTTGTGTAAAATATAAAACTGCTTGAAAGAAAACTATTTTCGTGTTATTTTCACACAGAATAAGACACCTCAAAATTAAGAAAATCTATTTCTGATGAAAGTCTGAAAGGATTTTGGTCTTTAAATGGTATTAAGAGAGTTATTTTGAGGAATGTACATTTCAGACCGTTGCAAATCTGAAATGCCCAGAACAAAAGAGTTAATGATTTGCTGAAGAGACTTACCTTACTGAAGTAACTTAGAAGGTCTGCTTTCTTACAGGTAGCTTTGTTCTTAGAAATTTTGGTTTGTACTTTCCCTACATTTGCGCGCAGGCCTTTTAAAATTAAAGGTCAAAGAATCGCCCAATTTAATTTGGATATTGTGAATTCTCTTTTATTAAAGCTCCTTCGTTTCTAACGAAAAAATTCTCATCACGTATATCGTGCTCCACCCTCGATATAGTCCAAAGTGCCTTGTGTTTCTCCAAAAATTAATTTCTTTATTTACAATGTTATTTTTTACGATTTGAACAAAAAATACGCATTTCACCAAAACATAATTATCATCAATTTTCTACATCTTTTTTAGGCCAACAAATTTTGTCTATTAATTTTTTATGTCACCTTCCGTCGTTTTTCACAATAAAAAAAAAATTCATTGTAATTTTTTTAAATCAAAACAAAAACTACGTATCCTATCGAAAAGTGGTTCATGAGAAATTTGCAGATCATTTTCGGGCGCACAGTTTTTGTCCATTTATATTTGTGCGTAGTTTGTTTCGTTTGTCTGAAAAAATTGATTATCCATTTTTAATGTTGTTTTTTATGAATAAAACTAAAACGCGTCCTATAATAAAGAGATTAATGACAAATTTAAATTTTTTTTCTGGGTGAACAACTTTTGTGTATTAATTTTTTCCCGTACCTTGTGTCTTTACCACAATTTTTTTGTTTTCAATGTTGTTATTCACGATTAAAACAAAAAATACACGGTTCCATCAAATAATGATTCATAAAAAACTTATAGATCTTTCTAGTGTGAGCAACTTTTCTTAATTAATTTTTTTTCGTACCTTGCGTTGTTTTTCCAACAAAATTTTTTCACATTTTTTACAATTAAAACATAACATTCATTCATCCATCTAAACATGACATTCAGTCATGGCATTCAAACTGAAGCCGAGATGTAACGACCAAATGATTACCGTCTACGTGAACATTAAAGCCTGAGCGTTCGAATATACTCGGATTGGGGTATTTAGACACCTAATCTGGCCTAAAGTTGTCCCTTATATGCCCGTAGTGCTAGTTTCGAAGACGTCGTGAAAAGACCTACAAAATACATGAGTATTTTTTTTACTGTAAAAAGTGGAAGGCCTATATGGTGTGAAATTTCTAAGAAGCGATTGGAGACTTGATGTTTCAAGACAGTTCTCGACTTCTACATGAAAACTGTTGATTGCAGCAGTTCCTTTAGATTTTGTTCACTTAGATGAAGACATAAAGAAAGATGTCTTGACGACGTCTGAGATAATACTTAAATCTTGCAAAATTGCATGCATTATGCCTGCTCTGAATCTATAAAAATATTAGCCAGCCTGCAAACGTCAAATTTTCTGGAGCAGTTGTTTAATTTTCAAGATCGGAAATTCTTCTGGGGATGTAAGAAGTGCATGCTCAGAATTTCGTAATTTATCACTTTCAAATATTAAAAATCAGATAACGCAGGAAATAATAATACGAAAATCAGAACTTTGAAGCTTTCAAAGTTGATTATAATTTATTAATCAGACAATATTTCAGTAAATTCTTAAACAGTGATGCAAAATTAATTGTTTGGGACTAAAGAAACCAATTCACATTTCAAAATATTATTATTATACCATTCGGCCAAATCCCTTTCGGGGTAAGCATACAGTAATATAATAAAATAATAATAATAACTCACCTATGATATTGTCTGCGATCTGTCTTTGTTTAAAACATCAGTTGTTTCTTTGTTCTTTCCAAGGATATTCATATGCTAGTGTATTTATCATGACTAACGGCATGATCCTTCTGCATGCATCGGCAACGTCTTTTCCTCCTAAATTTTTCACCTTTCGTCTCTGGAAGTAGGTAGATGGCAAGCATGTTAGTCGCAGATACCTTGTTCAACGCTAACAGATTTGAAGACAAAACCAGTGGGAGAAGATGCTGCTATCTGCTTCGGTACAACTCCTTCACTGATGTTACGTGCTGAATGCGGCTTTGAGGCACGGCTTTGAGTCTCTTCAGTGTCAAGATGTCTAATAATCCTCATATCCACAAGGTCCTTGGGAGCGCCAGTAATCTGTCCTCGCTTCAAATGAATCTTAGCGTACTTGTCCAATCCGACGTCCATACCAATCTCTTCTACCCGTATACGCTTCCACGGTATTCAAGGCACTCTAAAGTTTCTCTGAATTAGAAGCAGAGTTCTTGGGCTCATCAATATAAAACACATGAATGACCTTATGCTCTCGATGATTAGTGTAGTGCAGCCACAGGGACACAGGACAAATGCATAGCGCGAGAGATAATGGCAGAAGTATGGTGCAAAATAGTAGCGGCCTCATTATTTCGTCCGAAGGATACCCCCTTCGAAGGAGAGGCTGTTCCTTATCACACGAAAATTTCCATATAAGATAGTAAATCTACTTTTCCAATGGGGCATCAATCTCTCTATGCATCTTGCTCTGTGTGGATGAAACTTTAAATTTTCCAACAGACAGATGACAAGTCTATGAGAGTTTGAATCGAAAGCTTTCCGGTAGTCAATACAGGCCATTGAAAGAAAGCGCTGATAGGCTTCTGCGTCTTCTACATCGTTCTTCGAACCACATTGTTCGAACATCTCTGTCCACACGTGCTTATTTCTTCGAACAACACTGTCTTTTAGGATAGCCGTACAGATCTTAAGCAGCGTATTCAAACAAGTTGTTGGATTGTTATACTCTGGGTTGGACGAGTCTCCTCACCGAAAAAACGATATTCTCATTTTAATAATTTCCCACTAAGTTTAAGAATATTCGCAACTTAAATAGGCGCGAAGAATATATTCTTAATGTACGATGGAGACCCTCTTAGCTTAAGAATATATATTCTTGTCTAATTGTAAGAATTCCCCACTAAGTTTAAGAATAGTTGCATCCAAAATCTGTCGCAGTAATTGTATAATAAGTGACGAGCTCGAAGAAATGCAACCAATTCTGCGGATGAATCGCATGTTCACATCTCTAACTCTATCTCTTTCTCTTTACAGAGAACCGTACGGCATCCCAACGCTTGACGTATCAAGTTTGTGAACTTCACATCAACATAAAATTAATTTATGCACATTTTTCAAGTCAAATAAATAATATTTCAAAAGCCTCGAAGTCTGTCCCTCAATTTTTACCATTTCAGACGTCATTACCGTAAGTCTTTTTTTCTAGTAAAATATTGTAGTTACAATTGAGTACTAAATACGGAAATATTAGGTGTATCGTTTTATACAAGATTTTATAAAATTGAGCTTCAAATATTAACTCTCTTTTTTGTGAATCGGAAATTGAAACTGAAAAGTGCATCTTGACAACAAAAACGTCATTCCCATACGTGCGTTAGAAATCATTTTCCGGGTGAAAAAAAATTATGAAAACCATTCCGTTACTTGCTTGGCGGTGTTTTCTTTCATAAGTAGGTGACTTTTTATAGTTAAAATTTCTTATTTTCTTATAAACATTAAAAAAGGTTAAACTTTAACATTTTTCTCGCATCATTACCGTACGGTATAATAAAACAACGTACGACTGATTATATGCGAGTGCGTATGGATTCATTATTATTTCTTATTTTCATAACTGCCCCTTTCAAATTTAAAATTTTAACATGTGACATGATCAATTTCTTTTATGAAATATTTAATTCCTAATAATAATATGATTGCCACTTTAGATGCTAAAATTTGCCTACAATTTGAAAATTACCCATACATATTTTTTTTTGTCTTGCGACAAATCAAGAATTCTGTACACATAAACATTTTAAGGTTTGAGCTTTCTTTTAAGGTAGTTTTTGCGCGAAAAATCATATCTGTGAAAACAAGTATTTTCCAACTGATTTTGAAAATGAGAAATAATAGAATTATAAGAAGTTCTACTCAGAAAAAAGTCATGTTTCATTGAAAGTCGACCACTTTTAAATAATTGGTCAGAAGCGACTTCAAGAGAAAGGTAAATCACTGAAACTATTTTTTGAAACATTATTTTTCGTGAGTACTAAACTTTTCATAAAAAGTATTATTTCTTCTCTTATAGCACATGAGAAATACAATCATTTCAATAATTCTTCTCTTAAAATTGTAACATTTGCAACCCAAATCTCTTATAAATGGAATGAAACAATTCGAAATGAAAGTTTTGAAAATGTTCAAATTTATTCTTCTTGAAAATTATTTCAAAGTTATAGGATTTCACTGAGTCCTGCAAGATTTTTTTAAAATTCTGACTTTTCCCTCAAGAATTAGGTTCCCTGGCATTTTGAAAATTGTTTTTGGGTAGGTTCGCTCTTCACTCATGAGGCTTTTTTGGCACGTAGAGTTAAATTCATATTAAATTTCTGTACCATTATTGCAAGTTACTTGTTCTACTTGCGAATTTCCAAAAATTACGTACATGAATTAATGATACAACAAATTAAAACTTATTAGTGATTCTCATTTGTCATTATGAAGCGATGAATTGTCAATATGTTATCTGGTGGAGAAGACGCATGTAGTCTGTTTACCAGTTCCACAATATTATAGCCTTCCCGTTTTTTCAATGTAGTTGAGAATTTTGCAAGATCATGTTCTTTCATTTAATTTTTCTATTTCTTACGAAATCAAAGCAAATTTTTCTTTCAGACACCAGATTTTTTGTACTACAACTATCTCCAGGCATATTCATTTTTTAAAACTTTTTTACCATTTTTATACATGAGGCTGCAAACGGTATTAACTTTTTCTTTTACACATGATGTCATTTTTAACTATTCCGGAAGTTACATGGACAATAAATATGGCAAATATGAAAAACTTTGAGATCTGAAATCAACAATCTTTCTCGTTTTGCCTCATTTATTTTGAAGGGGAAATAAAGTGAGTTAGTGGGTCAATGTCGTAAAAAAAGAGTATATATAGCAGTCTTTTATCAAGTGACTCTTCAAACGCAATTCTGAAAATTAGTTTACTCATTTCTTCGTCTATCATTGTGATTATTTTGAAAAATGAAGGAATCTGCTGCAATAATTGTACTCCTCGCGTGTGTTAGCTGGGTCCATTGTCGTTGTAAGTATAATATAATATTAAAATTATTATTCATCTCCATTTTTTCAAAAATTTTCCACTTTTTCTCAAATTTTCAATGAGCGAGAGGTTTTAGTAGTTCATTAATGTTAACAAACATAATTGTTTAACCAACTTCTTAATAACCAACTTATTTTTCTGAAAGTTTCAACTTTTTGTTCACTTTCCACTCAGAGTGAAGCAAATGATTAATTGAAGCTAAAAAAATTATTTGTTTAAAAAATTTATTATTAATTATTATAACAAATACAATTTAATAATTGTATATTTTAAATAAAGTTTTTAAAAAAATTTATCATTCTTTTCAACTATCTTCTCTGAGATAAGTGCTACAAAGTTGTGTTTTTTTCTAAACTCTCAAACTTTCTGTCCACTTTTTATTTAGTGAGGTGGTCATTGATGCAAGTAATCAAATATGCTTATTTGAAGAATTGATTTATTGTTTATAATTATACTCACTTAGAGTAATGCTAGAAAGTTGCTTTTTGCTGAAATCTTTAGTTTTGTTTGATGCACTGTTTATGAGTTGCAGCTTTATAAACAATGTATTTTAATAAAACAGATGTATTTACCAAATTATATCAATAATTTATTGATAAACAAAATTTTTAACAACGGCAAAAACTTACTTGCGTTTACACTCTTGGAAGGTGAAAGAATTATTAAGACAGATTCGAAAATACTTTTTATAGATTGGTATTGAAAACACGGTTATTTCCAAAGAAATTTTTGATGAGAGATAGCAATTTTATCAACAGTTCACGAAAAGATTTACAGATTCTATATCAGAATAATAAATGTTGTTGAGTAAATATCGAATTGTTTGAACGATTTTTGTGTAACCTTTTGAAAAAAATAATTCAGATATTCGATTCGTAATATCTCCGGGACCTCTGTAAAATAAACGATCGATTTTAAATGCGAAGAAAGGCATACCTTCTTTATCATAAATAATCATTTTAGATCATTATTAGTATGTTTATACATTTCACAATTACTTTTTGTTGGAATCAATTTATTCGCACATTTAATCATTTTAAATAAACAAGCAACTGAGCGCACCTCTGCAAATTCTCGGAGATAGGCATGAAGTGTTTCCCTGACTCGTATCCGTGTTCTTTGTTTTTGAATCACGCACTTATTCGATTCAAGCCTTTGAAAATATGAAAAGTTTTTATAGCCATTTCATGACTCTAGACATTTTTTTTGTGAACTGTCTCATAAGAATTCCAAGACTGTTGTTCCTTGACTGTCCTTGAAAGCTTCCATGACTTCTCTTTATTTCTCAAAGAAAATTTATGAAAACTTTATAGAAAGTATACAATACTCTATAATAATGATAGCCAGTCTAAAAGTTCAGCACTAGTCTAGGAAATGTTTCACGACTTATTCTTTGATCTGTATCAAATTGAATACTTGATTATTAACACTTCGAAAAACACACTAAAATGGCCACCCGCGCGGCGTATGGTATAGAAATAAGACGTTTATTTGCAGATTCTAACTAAATTTAGCAATTTGTGATGCAATAAAATCATCGAAAAGTTTGAGAAGATCAATATTCATGAAGTTTCAACATATTTGGTGCAAAATACTATGAGCTCCAACGATTTCTCCCCAACTGCTGTTATTGATGATAAACACCCAAATCAAGCTTTTTGCCTTGAACCTTGAACAATCATCCTAGTTAACTTAATTTCTTCACTACTTTATGTTGTAGTCATAAATGCATATACTGAATCTAAACTCACTCGTACATAATAAGCAGACTTTTCTAAAAGCGACGGCATTGCATTTTCCGCTGCTGCACGTTAGCCGCTTTTTCCTTATCTCGAGAATCGGTTAAGTGAGTACAAAAATTAAGTTCCCAATGGACGTTAATTTGAAAGCGCATCAAAAAAATAATTTAGAAAATGCTTTTTTCATCTCATGAATATATGTAATTCTTTGTTGACAAGTGAATGATTAAAATTGTTGAGTGTTTCGGTTATTATTGTACAAAAACCTAATAAATGTAAATTTTGTCCTTACAAAATTAGATCCAGCAGTAGGCTCCATTGAGTTGGAAATGTCGGACGGCTCTATTTTTGGTAACGAAATCATGGAAGATGATGAACCCTGTTGGATGAGACATCATATATTTCCTGATGGTTATCCAATTCATTGGGTTCATATCAAAACACCTGGAGGAAGTTATACTGAAAGAAATATAGAATGGGTACGGATATCTGTGCATACCACTCATAAGCAAGAAGAGCATGCGCCAACGAGAGTTACGATCCGTCTGTACCATGAACAGTTTTCATCATTTCCTAGATTGGTTACTTACCATAACAATCCATCTGAAAATCCTCCTATCGGGCGTGTTGGCAACGTTTACGTCGCAGTAAGAGGAACTCAAACTATACTCACTGCAGAGTTAAAATATGATGGCATGAATCAAGAAACGTTTCCAGTAGTAGCAGGAGAGTCGAGGCTACTTCCCTGGGCGCTCCGGCGTCACACCAACGGTAAATAAGACGGTGCCGTCGATGCCTCCACGCTATCAGCAGACTTCAAGAAGACAAAAATACATTGAAGAAAACTCGACCTGCGTTTATTTGAAATTTGATTGCGTATCAGCAAACAAATGTGACCAGTGTCGCATGATCGTGAAGCAGCGGTGCACACGAGTTCCGTCCCGCGGTCAAAATGCTCAACGGTAGACGCTCAACTTACGTCCAACAGTCAGCTAAGGGACTTCCGTTCCTTTCCTGATCCTCTGCCCCATACTAGAGATGATACTCTATGCCTTTGTTAACCTAGAATTTAGTTCCAACCTTTTCTCACTTTTGTATGCAAAAACTTGATATTTTATTGAAATTATATTAGAATACAACGAAACTCATCCCTTCAGGAAAGTGGAAAGGATGGGACGAAATTATGACCACCAAGCGAAATTCGCTAAGGGATCGAGAGATCCAACACGGAATTCGAGTGTTTTGCTGACCGCTGGACGGAACTCGTGTGACCGCGAATTCGTTATTTTTTGGTTGTTATCGAGTGCTTTTTGGAATATTGTTTTTAATTAGTTCAAACCAATACATAATCATGTTGTAAAGTTCCAGCCAATTTCAGGAGAACTGCGGTATGCTTAAGTAACTGTTTTCATGTAAAGCAACGAATTTAACTTGCCACGATCATTCAGGAAATTAGTTGAATTTACTGTAGATATAAATATTTAAGACTCCTCCCGGAGGTTTTTTGATGACATGGTTTTTCCCTGCCGGGTTGATGTGAAGCAATGCCATAACGAAATTCGGCAACGTGGATGCGCAGGCAAATGCGGGAGTCTCTTCGTCTATTCTCTCAATAAACTTACATGACTTAATTCAGGTGACTAATTAATTTTGACCTTCCTGCTTTTCACCCTAATTGATGGTATCCGATCAAAATTTATTTGGATTATGAAACATACAGAAATAAATTACTTAAATAAAAACACAAATTTTGAGTATAAAATCAAAATATTACCAGGCTAGTCCAGTACAGATTACTGGGGTCCGATTATTGACGTTTAGGCGCAGGACGTTCAGGCTTTGTGTGCAACATGTTATGTTATGTATGCTACCCTGGTGGAAAAATATTTACAAAAAAGTGCCGAAAGCTACACTATTTTCACAGGAATCTATCAATGAATACAATAAATTATAACCAAAATTACAGGACAGTACAACTTTTTTCTATTGTTGAGATGAATTTTTTACCTTTTTTGTATTTTTTTGTCCATCGTTATATTTTATTGTAGTTTTAATTTTCTACGAGAATCTGCAGGAAATTATAGGTGTTGCAGCAAAAAGTTGTTCTTTGTCGACGTAGGATGACAGATATTCAGAACATCGCAATGAGATAATTTTAAATTAGGATGTGTACATGATCGCTATTACAAAAAAGCTTCTGTTTAAACTTTAAAAGAATGGTAGAATATAAAAAGACAATAATGAATAATCGTTATTAAACAAATAAGAAACCTTACCTTTGAAGTTTTTTTCAAATATATAGCGACCGGTTGGACACCATATATGTAATTGCAATGTATCAAATGTTCTATGAGAACTAAATTTTCAACAAAAAAATGATTATGAGTCGTTCTAGGAATTTTGATACAAATTTTGTATTAATTTAAAACCTTTCGAAATGCTTCAAAAGCTTATAAATTTTGTGTTCGACGTCTTCAAGAATCTACCTTTGAAGATCCATAAAGCTTCAAATTTTTATTTCGAAATCTTCAAAAATCTAATTCTAGTTTTTTTTCGAAATCATACATACAGTTGTAGACATTTTGTAATAATTTCTTGTAAGAATGTTCTCCTCTAGGGTACATGTTCAAAAAACAATGCAATCATTTCTTCATTGAAATATTTGGTGGCCCAAAAAAAGGCTGATTGGTTTTTCAGGGAATGGCAAAGAAGAATTCACTTTGAGTTGGTGTACTTGGTGACAACCTGAGTGTATTCAGACCCTGCGACCTTGTGAAAAATTAGGCAAAATCAATATTGTGAGCTAGGCTTGTCAAATGCTCATTCGTTATCCTACTACCAAAATGGTTTACGATATTGAAAATCCTCTTACAAGGACGATTCTGAATCTGTTCAAAATTAGGAAAGTTACAGATTTTAACGTTAAAAATTGAAATTTTTAGAGAATATTTAAGAAGATTTCAAAACAAATTTTAATGTATAAATCATTATTCCCAGCTCAAAATTGCTTGAAAAAATATAATTTTGAAAGTTTATAAATTTTTCGATTCACTCTTCAATTTATAGCATTGAAAATGATAGCGTGGGGATTTCTGCTTTTTAAAATATTTTAACTGTACAATGTGTAAAAGTTAAAATTCAAAATTTTGCAGTTTAACTGCTCTTAATTAAAAAATATTCAATTGAAAAGTTTTAAAAGCTTTCCTTTTATACGCGAAAATTATTGAGCGTTTGAATTTACATTCATTTAAGATTCAATTTGTAAAGTTTAAATTCCAAATTTATATTCTATTTTTGCATTACTTTTCAATAGGAAAATCTATAAAATATTTTGCAAAATAATTTTGCTAAACCAACAGGAATTTTTTTCAATTAATAGATGAAATAATATAATTTTCTGAATAAAAAAATGCAACATAGAGAAAAGCGAGAAGAAACTTTTTTTACTGAAATTTTCTTATTTTTCTTTTCTTTAACCAGTTATATTCGTGAAGAAAATCAGACATTGTTATTTAATGTCTTATATCTTGTCTTGAAAATACTTTAAACTTATTTTCAGATCATTTCAGTGGCAAAGGGGTTTTTGTAGTCAGAAATTATGAATCTAAGTTTTTGAAATGAAAATGTCTATAAAAATTATATGAACGAATTTTTCATCAATTCTTTCGAATAATTGACACAAAAAATATAATATCAGCATAATTGAAAGGAATTGTTTCTTTGAGGAACCGGCAGATATAGACACTTGTTTATAGAAATTCTAATAACAATTACAAAAATTGTCATTTAATGTCATTTAATTTAATTTAATTTAAATTTAGTTATAAAATGACTACAAAGTTCATCTCAGAAAATTGCAGTATAACTTTTTATTTATTTATTGAAAATTTATTCAGGTTTTTTTTTTTTTTCTTTTTGAAACCTTATACTCGATTACAGTGATAGTTTATAATAACATTAGGTTATAATTAGATTGTAGAAAGATCAGAAGTCGTCATATGTGTTTTCCGCTTCGGTTCACTTCCCATTCTCTTTATCCACTTCAACTCTGTTGCTCTTTACTGAAAATGAAACAATATTAAATTCAAACATCAGCATCATACATTTTGTTTAAATTCCGCGCTGTGCGCGCGTTTCTTTTTTCAATCTGAGAAAAAAATGAGTTTAAATGTAATAAAATTCAATACATAATTGGTATTCTGAACAAAAACTATTTTAATTTCCAATCAAAAACGGTTAAAATCATTCACAAAAGATAAATTTTGAAGAAAATAATTCAATCCTGAAATTCTTTTGTTCCAATAGAAATTGTTATTCAATTATAAACGATTTTTTTAATTTTGTAGAATTTCGTAGTCTTAGGTGGGAACCGCTATAGTTTCGGTCAGGTGCCCACCGTCCCTTTTCATCGGAAGTAATAGTATACGAGTAGGAAGTTGCAGTAGAAGAGGGAATAGATGGGCAAGTGAGGTGTGGGTGGAAAAGGGCAATAATGTATGGATGTGAGCTAGGAGGGTCTGCACCAGAAGGGAAGGTACGGATGGGATAGTGAGAGTGAAGTGAGGAGGAAGTAAGGGGTAATAGAAAGAAAAGGAAAGGAAAGAATAGAAAAGAAAAGAAAGAAGGTAGGGAAGTGCAAGGTGGGAGGGCAGTTGAGGGATGGACGTAGGCAAAGCTGGGGGAGGTGCAGTGATTGATGGGAGACAATTTAGAAGAAATGCGAGAAAATGCATGCGAAGGATAGTAGGAAAAGGAAGGAAAAAAGAGGGATGGGTAAGTAGGAGTTAGGAGAGGAAGTATGAAATGTGATGGGGTGTTGGAGAATATTCTAGAAAGCAGGGGAAAGTATGCGAAGGAATTAGGGGTTGGAATATAGGGAAGGCATAGTAGAGGTATTAGGAAAGTCTCTGTAAGAGAGGGGTTGGAAGGGAAGAAGATTGGGCGGCATGTTAAATGTGGGTAAAAGGGAATTAAGGTTAGAGAATTATCGGAGAGGAACTTAGGTGGTTGGAGAGGAAAGTATGAGCAGGAATTCGGGGTTGGAAAATACGGAAGGCGTAATAGCAGTATTAGGAAAGTCTCAGTGGGAAAGAGTTTGGGATGGTGTGTAGGAGAGTGTGCGGCATGTTGAATATCGGTGGAAGGAAATTAAGAAAGGGAAATTATTGATGAGGAACATAGGTGTTTGAAGAAGGAAGTATGCGAAGGACTGTATATTGAGAAATGTAGGGTGGAGAAGTTAGGAATGTGTAATTCATTTATTTGGGAAGGGCCAGTGGCCAGTGGGTGAGGGGTGATGGTGACGGGTAAGGAAAGCAAATATGGAGAGAGCAAGTGAGGTGGGGTACTGTGGTGAGAAGGGGGGAAATTTGTCCAAAAAAATAGTTTCAAACTCGTATATAAAACATTAAACAAACTCACAGGTTCTTATAGAAGTTCAATTTTTCCTTCTGTTGGTCTTCCTTCGCGCATGGTAGGGCTGCTTTGATGATAGCGTTTTGATACGAGTAATCATCAGGTTCCGGGGGACTTTCTGAAGAATTAGCATCTGAAAGATCTTGAAGAGCCTTTGATACGTTGTCCATCCTAGTTTCTTCGTCAGTGATTTTGTCACATGGTGCTTTCAAATCCTCAGCCGTTATATTATAAAAATGCTTCAAAGGTTTATTGAGGGTGGAACTGATTTCCAGGTTATCTTCAGAACCAAGGGTTTCTGAGAATCCTGAAAATTCAAGAAATATATATATATATTAATAATGGAAACTTTTGATACTAAAAAAAATCTTTCAAATTAGGGATTATTCACAAATTATGTAAGACGATATGTGGGGTGGGGGATTTAAGAAAATTTCACAATTTTTTATGAGAGGAGGGGAAAAATTGGAAGATCTCTCGTGGATAAAAAAATTCCCGTTAAAAGAGATTTCAAGATATAAAAAACTAGAGGGAAATACAGCAGAAACACATTTAATAAAAACTCACCGGCAGAAAGTGCCAAAAAAGAAAGGATTAGGAACCTCATCCTGGAATTAATAAAAAATTCACACAAAAAATCGGAAAGTGAGACTTTTAGGAGAAAAAAGTCAATTTTACGTTTTTCTTTTTCTGATGTCGAGGTACTAAATCTGGGCCACTTATCTACTGAAATTTTCGAAAGAGTTGGCTTGTCTCTGTTTAAAATTTGTTTATCATGAATGAAAGATAGGCACATGGAATGCATTCTTTCTTATCAAGGTTCTATTTACCAGACCGTAAACTCATTCCGAATAACATTTTTTTAGACTGGAATATAAAATTCCGCGCATTCTTCAATTCAATTGTGTTCCAAACATTTTTATAGTTTATTGAAAACTCCTTATTTTGTTTAATTTTAGAGTTCTCAGTTAAAAATGTAAATTTTCAACTTGGGTGAAGAATGTACTTCTTTAGTTGAAAATTCAACTATTTCGAAGAAAAGTCATGTCTTTTGTTGGAAATTCGACTTTCTTGTCAGAAAATTAATTTTCTTGGTTGAATATATTTTTTTTCAATCGAAACAGTCTATAAAAAATTCCCTCTCTTTCTTTTTTTTTGTTGAAAATTAGGATTGTTAACTCAAAATGGGAATATTACAAAAAAATTGTAAGTTTAAAAAACCCGAAGATAGGTAAAAACGTCAAGAAATTTTTTTGTTATATTTTCGGAAGGAAAAACTTTGTTCTTTTGACACTATTTTTATCTTGTGTGGATTTTATAGAAAAATACATATTTTTCATTAAAAAAATTATATTTTCTGTTCTCCAATCCGTATTAATTATCTTTAATAAATGAAGTCATTATAATCATTATATTAACATATGAATTGAATATTTTATATAATATATTATCACAATAATTTTTATGATTACAATTTTTGAATAAATTGAACTAATTGGAAATTATCAACAACAAAAAAACTGAACGATGAGAAATGATTACATCTTTGTTGTCTGAAAATATAATGTTGACTTTCAAATGTTTTGTTTGTTTTGAATATGTTTGCTAATGGAATGAATAATTAGATGAAAAATAGTACATAAAATGAAAAATATGTATATTAAATGAAAGTATTTTACATATTGTTTTCAATATCTCTCTTCTTTGAAGTCTATCAATTTCGTTAATCAATAATTTTAATAATTCAACAATCACGTTTGCTCAATGTAGTTTAATTTTAACTCACGCCAAGTGAAGACAAAAGTGGAATGATTCTGAAATCTGACAAATTAATCAATTGTTTAATTTTAAATTAAAAATAACAAATAAAATACTTTTATTCGATATACATATTTTTTGTTTTATCTACTATTTTTTATCTCACTATTTATTAATTCCATTCAAAAAAATATTTAATGTCGAAACCGTTTGTTGATTATTCTCTTAATGTAATGTGATCCATATTAGCCCATAAGAAATTTTCACGAATAAAAACCACATTTTTGAAGTAAACCTGATATTTTTGGATAACAAAGGTAAAATTATTCCTAATCGTCTAATTTTATTTTATCTCAATTTTAAATTACTTTAATTTGTTCAATAATTGTATTTATTTGATTCATGATAATAATATATTATTTAAAATATTTAATTAATATGTTAATGCAATAATATAATGAGTTCAATTATTTTAATTATTTGAAACTTAGAGTCTATATCTGCCAGAGAATAGTTGATACTTGTTGGAGAACAGAAAAATATGAAAGTTCAACAAAAACTACAATTTTGGGTTCAGAAGTGAATATTTGACCAAAAAAAGAATCTTAAAAAAAATAGTTAAATTTTCAACCAGAGACAAATTTTTGAACAAAATTATGAATCATCAACCAATAATATCAGCTTCCTGATGATGGTGCTACATTTTTATACTCTATTGAAATAATCAGAAGGGTTGAAAAAAGATGGGAAAAATAGAAATTTTTTACAATCTTGAAGTTATAATTGATCGATATGGGCTTTCAATTAATTGCGAATTTACTTAGGACTCTGCATAATAATTAAAAAAGGTTATGGGAATGGAAAACGTGATCAATGGACTAGAAATTAATTATACGAATCCAGGGTCTTCATCTGCTACTTTCCAGATAATTTAGTTCTAATTTAAAAATTCAAGAGGGAATCCAATCCAATCCAAACCAATCCGATTCCGCTTGATTCAATTCAATTCTATTCTATTCGCAAGACAAAGGACGAGTACTGTCATTTACACTAAAAAAATGTACTTTTTATAGTTCAAGATTTAATTACTTAGGGGAAAAAGCATGCTTTCTACTGAAAATTCCACTTTTTTGGTATAAAATTTATCTTATTTCTTGAACCTTTATTTTTATTTTTGGAAATCAGAATAGTTGATTGAGAATTCAATCTTTTTTGTTCAGAATTTATTTGTTTTTGCTTGGTAAAAATATGAGAACTTGTTCAGGACTGCATAAGAAGACCCTATTCTGAAATTACAAATGTAACTTAGCCTGTTTCCATCCATCCCTAAGGATCGCGGGACCTTGTAGCTGGTGGAAGGGCTTACGAGGATCATTGACCACAGATCTGGAATAGGTGAACTGAGGGGCTATATCGCGAGGTGTGGCTACTCTGGGGAACTGACGGACTCTGGTCGGTGAGACTCAAACTAAGGAGCGGTCCTCCCAGGGGGTAATGGCAAAGCCCACTGGAATACCGAGAGCGCGAGTTCTCATGCTCCCAAGCTAAGATGTGATCGCCGTGTCGAGAGCTGAATGGTACCAGGGTTAACAAATCCTTTGACATCTCGGCCTGCCCCATTCAGGAGACATGGACAGGTAGGGGTCTCAAAGGAGGTGCCTTAGCGGGAACTTTGGGACACCAGGTCGAATCCCATAGTACGTAGATCCGCCTTCTGCAAGCGGGGCTCTGTGGGTGGTGTTTATAATTTCCCTAGCTTCTCGTGGGACAGAAATGTTACCCAACGAACTTGAAAAACAAAACGCGAAAGATGAGGGATCCGCTTCGGGTCCCTCACTCAAACCACCGCCAAAAGTGGGAGGCTCCGTAGGGGGCAACCCACCAGAGGCGGTGCGAAAGAGGAAGATGGCTCGCAGATGTGGCGTGCCGGTTCAGCTAGTATGCTGGATAGGAAGAATGCTGCGCCGAAGAAGACTCGAAACCAGATGGAGTGAAGGCCTAGTAAGGGGATAGCTCCGCGGGGTAGCCCACAGTGGGGTGTCCTGTCGCCCCTCCTGTGGTGCATTGTAGTAGACGGCCTCGTTCGAAGGCTAAATAAAGAAGGGTACTATACCCAAGGATATGCGGACGACTTTGTAATCCTAGTTAGGAGGGTTCATCTGGAAACGCTGATGGGTCTTATAAGGTCGGCGCTGCGCATCGTAGCTTTATCTATTTTTTAATCAAAAAACAAATTTTTCTGTTGAAAATTATTCTATTCTATGGAAAATTTCTCCCTTAATAGTTAAAGTTTCAACTAAGAAAATATCAATTTTTCAAGCGAAAATGGAAAAGGTAAATCGTCAGTTGAAAAAATTGATCTTTACCCGGAATATTAATTGCCCATTATAGGCCATTTGTATATACACAAATTCTTGAAAGAGTAAACCTTTCTCCACTTAATTTATGTTTATCGTTACTGAAAAATACGTGTATGAAACATATGTTTTCTCGACAAAATTTTAATTTTCCAGGCCTGAAAATAGATATAAATAACATATTTTTCAACTAAAATTTAGAATTCATTTTTTTTTTTTTTTAATTTAGATTGTATAACTGGGAATGTAACTATTCTACTCCTCGTTAGAAATTTATTTTTTTAAATCGAAAATTGAACTATTTGGAGAAAAATCATTGTCTTTTGTTGAAAAATCGAATTTTCAATCAAATTCTTAGTTTTTTCAGGATTCATCATCTTAGTTGGGACGTAATTTCTTTGGTTGAAAAGTAACCTATTTTGTTGAATATTATTTTTTTGTGTTTGGAAATCAATTTTGTTATTCTGACTATTAATTTTTATCTTGGAAATTAATATTTTTTGTTGAAAATTCGACTTTTTTGGTAGAAAATTCATCTGCTTCATCAAACATTCATTTTTTTTAATCCAACTAGTTTACTGAAATTCGTTCTTTCTTATTAAAAATTATTTTTTTGAACTGAAAATTCAATTATGCCATTTTTAGTCGAACATACCTATATAATTTTTTGGTGAAAATTCAAGTTTTTTTGCTAGAAAATTACACTTCTGGTTTGAAAGAACAAATTTTTTGTTGAAAATTTGACTATTAGGCCTAAAGGACTTATTGGGAGGGGGGAATGGTTCATTTTTAACCACAATACCAAGTTGGATGAAGAAGGAGAATATACGTCCGCGGGTATAGGGGACACGGTCATAGATTACATTCTGGCAGAAGAAAGAATAAGGAAGTTGATGGTTAAAATGGAAGTGGGCGACTTGATAGGCTCAGAACACTTTCCGGTGATCGCGACAATGAGACGTGGTAGCCTAAAGCGAGGTAGGGGAAAGAGGGAAGGAAAGAGGGAAAATAAATTGAAAGTGGGCTTTTGGGGGGAGGAAAAGTTGAGAGGATTTAGAGAAAAAATAGAAAACGAGGCAATAGGAGGTGTGGAAGAGGAAGGAGTAGACAAACGGCTAGAAAATCTCAAAGGAGTGATTGATAAAGTAAGGGAAGAGGTGAGACCAATAGAAGAAGAAGTAGAGGGGTTTAGGAGAGGTTGGTGGGACGATGAATGCAGGGAAGGTAAAGAAAGGACGAAGGAAGGTGCAAGAAATTGGAGAAAAGGGGAAATGACAAAAGGAGAAATCAACAGGATAAAGAGAGAGCACGAAACAATGATAACGGAGAAAAGACAGAAGGAAAAAGAAAGGTACATGGAAGAGGTAAATAAAGCGGTAAAGGAAGGGAGGGCATGGAAAGTGATAAACAGGGAAAGAGGAGGAAGGAAGGGCATAAATAAAGAAATAGGAATGAAAGAGTGGACGAAGCACTTCAAGGGGCTGTTAGGAGGAGTGGAAAATAGAGTAAAGGGAGAAAGAAAAAAAGCGGTAGAGCGAGATGAGAACAGCGAAAGCGAGATTAGTAGGGAAGAGGTAAGTGAGGCAATTGTTCGGTTAAAAAGAAATAAGGCAACAGGGGAGGATTGCTTGGAAAATGAAGCACTGAAATATGGGGGAATAGGAGTGAGAGAAGAGATAGTGGAAGATTTGCAATAAGGTATGGAGGAGAGAAGGGTGGCCGGAGGAATGGAAGACAGGGCTGGTAGTTTGATGTCTTAGTGTGGTCAGTGTTAAGCTATGGAGTGGAAATTTGGGGATGGAAAGAACTTAAGAGAGTGGAAAGTTTGCAGGAGAGATTTTTGAGGTGGGTTATGAGAGTGAGTTGGAGCTGCCCAGGTAATATGCTGAGGGAAGAAATAGGTCGGAAAAAAATGGTGGTGAGGCAAGTGGCAAGAGCCTGGAACTTCGAATAGAAACTAAGAAGGGGAGAAGGAAGCAAAATTGCACAAGCGTGCGCCCGGGAGGTTATAAATAAAGAGAGGAGGGGCAACGTGGGGTGTTCAAAATGGGAGGATTAGAGGCATGTAATGAGGTCTGAATGGGGTATGCAAGTTAAGGGTAGAGAGTGGGAGGAAATAGAGAAAGAGATTAAGGCAAGGCAAGAAGATGAAAGATGGGAAAAAATCGCTGATTCAAGGTACAACAGCTGGTATAAAATGGTGAAGAGACAGGGGGAACCAGAATACCTTCAAAAGATTAAAAAGGAGAGCAAATGGAATAGAGTGATCAGATTTAGAATGGCAGAGGGTGTTAGAGCATGTAGGTACTGGATGAATGACGAAGAGAATGCTTGAAGAGTATGTAAGTATGAGCAGGAAACGTGGTTGCATGTTATAGAGAGGTTTATAGGTGACGAAGGGGGATAGGAGAGCATAGAAGAGAGAATGAAATGGATTCTGAATGAAAATAGTCAGGTAGAGGAACGGATGAAGAAGCTGGAAGAGCTGAGAGAGAGAGAGAGAGAGAGAGAGAGAGCTGATTCCACAGGGTAGGAAAAAGCCAAAGAATGACTTCTAGAGAAGGTGAATTACGGAGTAGTGTTGCGGATTAGAGTCCAATTATGAGTTTGATAGTGGTAAGAGAAAACGGAAGCCCAGGGCAAAGTCGCAAGCGTTTAGAAATAAGAGTAGTAATGTAAGACAATGTAGCAAATAGTTAATAAGATAGTATAAGGCTTGTTTATGAGAATAAATGTAAAGGTTATGTAAAGACTCTCAAGCCCGTAAAAGGGAGAGACAAATAAAGAAACAAATAAAGAAGACTATTAGGCCCAAAATTCATTTTTTACATTCTCATGAGAGAAAGTATTAGATTTCTGTAAAATGTATCTATATGCAGGTCAGCACATCCATCTGTGAGCACGATAACTTTTGAAAGAATTAATCTTTCAGAATGGCCTTCGGTACACGTATTCTTTATTCAAAACTGCCATATAAGTGGAATTGTTTATAATAATTACCTTTGGAAGATATATTGTGGCAAGATACCACTTTTTATATGAAAAGAAATTATCCTGGAGTATACAATTTTTGTATATCATCTGTGCAGATGAAGAAACTCATTCTACGAAATTCAACCAAAAACCGTTTCAAAGTTTAGATGCTAGTGTTTTAAAATCTTGTAGTCTACTCATTGTCAAGTGTAGAAAATTATTCCTGAAATTTTTTTTAAATCCTAAAATTAAGAGCAGATCATACTTTCCAAATCTGGAACAATTACAGAAATAAATATAAAGTAATTATGAAGGTTAGTTTTTCAAATTTTGACGTGTATAAGACAAATTTTTTCATTGATATTAAAATATCACAGATAATAGATAAAAGACACCTCTGAAGTTGGTCATACCCATAACAAATTCCACTCCAATACCATCCAATAGCACTACAGTTTGTCGACGTTTAAGTTCCATCAGAAAACTTCAGAAATAATGCCGTGTATGATACTGCTTTTTGAATTTTGCAGATCTTACTTTTATTTCTTGATTATGATAATATCATTAAGATTTATTCACTCTTTAATAAAAACAAAAGAAAGTCATGTAAAGACATCAGTTAGTGACATGCGACCAGTTAGGGGCAGCCTGGATGAATTTCTTCATTCATTGCAAAATTTAATTGAAATCAAAACGTAAATAAAGGCTCAGTGAAAAGTAGCATACATCAATATCAAATTGCATATAAGGTTAATTGTCAAATTGTAGGCAAATTTTAGCACCTACAGTGGCAATCACATTATTACTCGGAATTCAATATTTTATAACGGAAATTGATCTAGTCGCAAATTCGGAAAGTGGATTTGAGGTTAGGAGTTTGATGAAAGAGAGTGCGAGCTTTTAAAAATTTCAAAAGTGAATAACGTACAATTAAAGGTTCAAAACAATCACTGAAACTATTGACATGATTTATTATGCAGTCTTTCAAATGTATTAAAATCGATTTATTACATCGTGTCACATACTAACTCAGTAACTGAGTATTAAATTATGCTCTTCTATTGGTCCATACTGTAATGATGCGAGAAAAATGATTAACTTTAGCCTTTTTTGATATTAATAAAAAATAACAGATTTTAATAATATAAAGACACCTACTTATGAAAGAAAACACCGTTGAGCAAGTAACGGAATGGTTTTTATAATTTTTTTTCACTCCGAAACTAGTTTTTAACGCACGTACGGGTATGACGTTTTTGTTGTCAAAATGCACTTTTCAGTTTTAGTATCAGATTCACAATTAAAGAGTTAATATTTCAAGCTCTATTTTATAGAATCTTGTATTAAGCGACACGGTTAATGTTTCTGTATTTGTCACTCAACGGTAACTACAATATTTTACAAGAGCAAAAGACGTACGGTAATGACTTCTGAATTGACGAAAATTGAGGGACCGACTTTAAGGTTTTTACAATAATATCAATTTGACTTGAAAAATGTGCATGCATTAAATTTAGGTTCTTCTGAAGTTGAAAAACTTGATACGTTAAGCATTTTTCATCTTGCTATTTAAAAAAATTGAGACAATCAGTTTATCCTTGTGGAAAGTGATGTCGGGACGCCGTACGGTAATGACGTTTAGGGTGTTCTTGTATTGAATTAAAGTAAATAAGAACAGAAATGAAAAAAAGAACTGACTGTTTTGTACATGATGATAACAAGTATTTATTAAATTTAAAAAAAAAATCAGTACGAGTTTCTAAGTTAACGTTATATTACTGGGACTTCAAGTTTGTCTTTAATTTGTCAATTACCCATTAATATGTCCAGAGAATAATTTTCAAACCAGTGTATAAAAAATATTCAAAAACCGATGCTGCCATCAAGACACGCGACTCACGCTGTTACACTTTTATAAGTAGGGAGAGCATCCAGCAAGCACAAGTGAGTCTGTACATTTTCATTTTTTGAAAACAAATAACGTAAAACTGAGTCATAAAATTTCAGTTCGCGAAGTTGTTTGTCGGAAAGACGTTGTCTGGTGGCAAAGGTTTGGAGAACGATTCATTATGAGCAATAATATGAACCGGTCCGAGAATTTTTTTTAGGGACGGTTTAGTGACAGGATCAAGGAAAATGTAATTCTCATGATCAATGATGGTCATTCTCATCGCAAAAATCTTTGAAAAGTGTATTGTTAGAATCGCGCCTCAGTGAATCGCTTGAAGGTTAGGGTGGCTGGGAGCA
This sequence comes from Andricus quercusramuli, assembly GCA_932178445.1. NCBI lineage: Eukaryota > Metazoa > Arthropoda > Insecta > Hymenoptera > Cynipidae > Andricus > Andricus quercusramuli. Next base: position 1,730 of record CAKNXH010080537.1, on the reverse strand, counting down.
TAGCCATACGCGTATATAAAATAATAGCAGCCTCTGCAAGGATGCGAAGGCACAATACTAAGCGAGGAAATGTACATCGGCCGGCGTCGCTGCTTAGAATGAAACTCGTGGCTATGATCACTTGGAGAGCCGTTTAGATTTTTACAGTTTCCTTAGCTCAAAATAAAGAAAAGATTTCAAAGACTACATTCTGTGAATTTTGTATTTTTGCCGTAACTTTCTAGACGCATAACACGAGTTTAAGTAACTGTGAAAAATTCGAGAAATTAGAGTTTTGTTAATGAACTTCTCACGTGATATATCCTCTGCGAAAATACATAAATATTCATTTTTTCAGATAATCACAATCATAGACAAAGTAATGAGTAAACTAATGGTCAGAATTGCGTGTAAAGAGTGACTTGATGAACAGCTGCTATTTATACTCATTTTCACGATATCTACCCAGTAACCAGCTTCATTTGTTCTCCAAAATAAATAACACAGCGAAAACTAGGCATTCATTTTTATCTGGGATCCTTTCTTGGGCGTTATAATATGATCTCACAAATAGTCTATTTTAGTACCTGTTTCTGACTTGTTTAGTTTGCTAACTTCAGATTGATAAATGATCTGGGATAGCGCACTAAAGTTGTTCGGAGGGTGCATTTTTTCAATTATTCCAAACTTTAATCTTACAAAAAACAAAACTAGCTGTGAATTCGATCTCGAGTGTTTCCACTTTGTTTGTATTTATAATTATATGGTGCTCATTTCACGAGCACTTTGCTTCCCGTTAGCAAATGTATTTGCTTGCTCATAGAGGAAGCATTAGTTATTTTTTTCAATAATAGACAAACCAAATTCTTCATTTTGCTCAATTTAAAAATAGAAATTTACCAAAAATGAAAAATTACAAAATAATACAAAAAATCTTTTAAATATAAAGACAAATCAGAAGAATTAAATCTTGCGTTCGAAATAATAATTTTTTGAGCTGGAAAAGGGAAATGAAAAGTTCTGACGCACCCTATCCCTTTCCCAGCTTTATGATTTCTTCACAAAAATTGTCATAATATTACTCTATTTGAAAATTTATGATCAAAAAGTCTTTTCTATTCATGCATCAACTTTAAATTATGTCGATGAAAAAAGTTTTTCTGTTTAAAACTGATGATTCAGATATTATAAATGAGCAGAAATTCCCTAATCTTTAATAATGTGTATTATTATTATTATAGATCAATCGATTTGCCTCGAATCAAGAGATTTTTTCCGTTCTGACATCAATTTTGAATTATGTTACTGAAAAAAGTTTTACTATGAAAAACCGTGTTTTCAAATATTCTGCAATTTCACAATTTCCATACTCTTCAATCAAATGTATTAATATTATAGGTCAATCGATCCGTCTCGAATCAACACATCTTTTCTGTTCTTGCATCAACTTTGAATTATGTTAATGAAAAAAGTTTTACTATAAAAAAACGATTTTCAAAACATATAAATTACCACAACTTCCCTACAATTTGATAAAATGCATTAATATTATTGGTCAATCGATTCGTTTCGAACCAAGGAATCTTTTATATTCTTGCATCAACTCTGAATTGTGCTAGTGAATAAAGTTTTACTATAAAAAACCGATTTTTAAAATATATAAATTACCATAACTTCCCTACTTTTGGATAAAATGCGTTATTCTTATAGGTCAATCGATTCGTCCCAAACCAAGGAATCTTTTACATTCT
>CAKNXH010080536.1:21428-59378 GCA_932178445.1 Andricus quercusramuli | reverse complement strand
ACCGGTGAAAAAAAGTAATCAAATCGGGTAAAAAAAATTACTGTTACAGACAATTTTTTTACGATGTTATTGTCATGTTTTTGGCCATAGAAAATAATGAGGATGTAAGTGAAGTCATAGGTGTAGTTCCGAATAGGCGTTATCTCCGATTTTTTTTTAAACTCCGTACGTTTATTTATTTTGAGGCGATGATTACGGACTTTATTTTTCCTGACCATGCTTCCACTGACTTGTGCAAGATTTTTTTTCAATCCTGACTTTTCCCTCAGGAATTAAGTTCCCTGAAATTTGAAAAATTGTTGTTGTGCAGGTTTGTTTTCCTCTCCCAAGGCTTTTTTGGTACGTAGAGTTAAGACTTGTATTAAATTTCTGTACAATTATTGTGAGTTACTTGTTTTATTTATGAATTTCCAAAAATTACGTACATGAATTAATGATACAACAAATTGAAACTAATGAGTGATTCTCATGTTTTATTATGAAGCAATAAATTGTTAATATGTCATCTGGTGGAGACGACGCGTTTAGTCTGTTTACCAGTTCCACAATATTTTAGCCTTCTTGTTTTTTCAATGTAGTTGAGAATTTTTCAACATCAGGTTCTTTCATTTAATTTTTCTGTTTCTTACGAAATCAAAGCAAATTTTTCTTCCAAACACCAGATTTTTTGTACCACAACTACCTCAACAATATTCATTTTTTTAAACATTCTTTGCATTTTCGTACATACGATCGCAAACGGTATTAACATTTGTTTTTACACATAATGTCATCTTTAACTATACCGCAGGGTCCATGGATGATGAATATAGCAAATATGGAAAAATTGAAGATCTGAAATCAACAATCTTTCTCGTTTTGCCTTATTTATTTTGGAGAAGAAATAAAGCGGGTTATTGGGTAGATGTCATGAAAAGGAGTATATAGCGAAGTCGTTTATCAAGTCACTCTTCAAACGCAACTCTGAAAATTAGTTTACTCATTCCTTTGTCTGTCATTGTGATTATTTAAAAAAATGAAGGAATCTTCTGCTATTTTACTCCTCGCGTGTGTTAGCTTCGTTCATTGCCGTTGTAAGTATAATGTAATATTAAAATTATTAGTCAGCTCCATTTTTTCAAAAATGTTCCACTTTCTGTCCAATTTTCAATGAGATAGAGGTTATAATAGTTCATTTAACTTGACAAACATAATTGTTTAAGCAACTTATTACTAACCAACTTATTTTTCTGGAAGTTTAAACTTTTTGCTAACTTTTCACTTAGAATGAGTCAAATGAATACTTGAAGATAACATAATTAATTGTTTAAACCAATTAATATCAATTAACATAACATACACAATTTGGATAACGCTAGAAAGTTGCGGTTTTCTCTGGAATTTACAATTAATTGTCTACTTTTCACGTAGGCTGAATTAGTGCAAATAATTATTGCTTATTACTATCTTCTTCCTTATTAGTGCGATATAGTTGAGGTTTCTTCACAAATAATAAATTTAATACTTTCACGATGATTCATTATTATGAATTTGAATTTAAAATTTAAAGAATTTTCGGGGTTCAATCGTGTGCGAAACTATGAATCTTGCCGACGCTGCGTGAACATTGCAGTTCACTTCTTCAGGGCTGATCTGAAACTGAAGTTTCAGGTTATGTTGTTTTTATATATAAATTTAGCCATTTGTGATACAAAAAATTATCGGAAAGATTCAGAAGATCAATATTCATAAAGTTTTAATACATTTGGTGCAAAATACTGAAAGCTTCAATGATTTCTTCCCAACTGCCGTTATTGATAGTAAGCACCCAAATCAAACTTTTTGCCTTGAACCTTGAACAATCATCCTAGTTAACCTAATTTCTTCACTACTTTATGTTGTAGTCATAAATGTATATTTTGAATCTAAACACACTCGTTCATAATAAGCAGACTTTTCTAAAAGCGACGGCATTGCGTTTTCCGCTGCTGCGCATTAGCTGCTTTTTCCTTACCTCGAGAATCGGTTAAGTGAGCACAAAAATAAAGTTCCCATTGGACGTTAATTTGAAAGTGCATCAAAAAACTAATTTAGAAAATGTTTTTCCATCTCATAAATAAATGTAATTCTTTGTTGAGCAGTAAATGATTGAAATTGGTGGGTGTTCCGGTTATTATTGTACAAAAACTTAATAAATGTAAACTCTGTCCTTACAAAATTAGATACAGCAGTAGGCTCCATTGAGTTGGAAATGTCGGACGGCTCTATTTTTGGTAATGAACTCATGAAAGATGATGAACCTACTTGGATGAGACATCATGTATTTCCTGATGGTTATCCAATTGATTTGGTTTATATCAAAACACCTCGACAAAGTTATACTGAAAGAAATATCGAGTGGGTACGGTTATCTGTGCATACCACTTATAGGCAGGAAGAGCATCCGCCAACGAGAGCTACGATCCGTCTATACAATGAACAGTTTTCGACATCCAGTGAATTTGTTACTTACCATTCCAATCCATCTGAAAATCCTCCTATCGGGCGTGCTGGCAACATTGACATCGCAGTAAGAGGAACTCAAACTATACTCACTGCAGAGTTAAAATTTGATGGGATGAATCAAGAAACTTATCCAGTAGTAGTCGGCAGGTCGAGGCTACTTCCCTGGGCGCTCCGGCGTCACCGTAACGGTAAATAAGACGGTGCCATCGATGCCTCCGCACTATCCGCAGAGTTCAAGGAGGCACAAATACACTCAATAAAGCTCGAGAAACTTACGTCCCACGGTTACCTAAGGCACTTCCATTCCTTTTCTGATCCTCTACCCCATACTAGAGATGATACTCTGTTCTTTGTTAACCTAAAATTTAGTCTAACCTTTTCTCACTTTTGTAAGCAAAAACTTGATATTTTTTGAAGGTATATCAGAATACAACGAAACTCATCCCTTCAGGAAAGTGGAAAGAATGGGACGAAACTATGACCACCGAGCGGAATTCGCTAAGGGATCGAGAGATCCATCACGGAATTCGAGTGTTTTGTTGACCGCTGGACGCAAGTCGTGTGACCGCAAAGTTGTTATCATTTGGCTTTTATCTAGTGGTTTTTGAAATATTATTCTTAATTAGTTCAAGTCAATAAATAATTCTATTGTAAAGTTCCAACCAATTTTAGAAGAACTGTGGTGTCCTTAAGTAACTGTTTCCATGTAAAATAACGAGTTCAAGGTATCCTGATTATCCAGAAAATTAGTTGAAAATTCTGTAAATATAAATATGTAAGACTCCTCCCGGAGGTTTTTTGATGACATGGTTTTTCCCTGCCGGGTTGATGTGAAGCAATGCCATAACGAAATTTGGTAATGTGGATGCGCAGGCAAATGCGGGAGTCTCTTCGCCTATTCTTTCAATAAACTTATATGACTTAATTCAAGTGACTAATTAATGTTGACCAGCCTGATTTTCACCCAAATTGTTGGTATCCGATCAAAATTTATTTGAATTATGAAACATACAAAAATAAATTACTTAAATAAAAACACAAATTTTCAGTATAACATTAAAATATTACCAGACGAGTCCAGTACAGGAAAAAAAATGAAAAAAAAAGTGCTGGAAATTTTCATTGACCGAGTCTGTGAATTTAGGATAGGTCTAAAAGCATTTGATAATTTGAAAATATCGTATTGGAAAATCATGCAAATAGTGCTTGAAGAAATAAAAGACTTCTTAAATTGCGTCCAGCATTGTCAGTGAAGCATTCCTAGACTCCATCAACAAAATATCACATAAACATTTGTAAGCCGTTCAACACTCCAGTATTAAATTCTCAAAGACAGTCAAGGAAGGGTTCGTAGACTGTCAAGCTAGCAATTTATGCTAATAAAAAATAAAAAATTATTTTTTAAATTTATAATATTATTATCTTCAACTCGGGGCAGCATGCTGCGGGGATTCGAACTACCTATCCTAGACACGAGACTAACGCAACTCATTCCTAACCGCGCGAGCCCCTCGCCTAATCGATCGGGCTGAAAACACAGTAAAAAATCTTGGTGTTCTGCTACAGCTGAAAACTGCGTGGCCAAGTAAGAAGAATTTTAGTGAGGATTGCGAATTAGAAAACTTGCTGCAAGACTGACTTTGCATAACAAATTAAACGCATTGTTTAAACAATTTTTTTTCAGAAAATTTCATATGTAGTATAAATAAAAATTTACATAGTACATACTACGGCAAATGATAAAATTTCTGTTTAAAAATTAAATTGAGTTATTCTTATTTTTTAAATTAAAGAATTTGATTCCAGATTAAAAAATGAGTTTAGGCGTGATTTTACGTTGGTATCTTAGAAATGGTTCTCTTCACATTTAGTCCATGTTTTGAGACCTTTTGAGCCAGAAAAATAGGTTTTCGCAAATGCGTCTGTCTGCCTGTCTGTCTACCTGTGTGTCTCACGTGTGTATGTCTGTAGATTTTTAATCTGTTTGCACGATGAAATTTGCAGGAATGGACAGATTAGATTGGCCATTGGTGTACTCTTTTAGGGTCCAAAACTAATGGTCATGTTCCTTAGCCAGCCTTTTTCGAGAATAATTCAAAAAGTTAGAGCAGTTTCAAAATTTCTGAGACCACTCTTTTCAAGATTTAGAAATTATATGTACGGTTATTTGTGGTGATAAAAAAAAACAATTTACCCTCTTGACTTTTTTCAATGATACAAAATCATCAGAGTTATGTCAATTACAAAATTGAAAAAAAAATGAAATGAAAAGAGAAACATTGCTTTCCAAACACCCTACAAGACTGTTATAACGACTTTCGGCTTTTCCTGAATAATCTGAAATTACAATTTTGATCACACAAAAAAATACTGAAAAATGAAAAATTCCATTTTGCGGTCAAACCATGCAAGCTATGGAAAAGACGAATCAACAAAATTTGTGCAACTAAAAAAGATCTACAAATTTGTAAATTTGTATGCAATCACCTTCGAATGAGATGCGAGGTTTTTCTTTTATTCTTGCAAAACAAAATTAAAAATAGAAGACTTTTTCTGGACAAGCGACACAAGCTATGAAAAAAGTTAGTAAATAAATGTTTCTCATTTTTAAAAAACTACAAATTTTTCATTAATAATTTTTTGCAGCACGGTTCGTTTTTGTTTTATTCATGATAGATAACATTAAAAGTAAAATATTTAATTTTACATAAAACCACACTACAGACGAAAAAAATGACAAGACAAGAGTTGTCTGTTGGTTCTCGCGCTTCACGCCTTGGCCTTTGTACTTTCTCCACACTTGTGTAAAATATAAAACTGCTTGAAAGAAAACTATTTTCGTGTTATTTTCACACAGAATAAGACACCTCAAAATTAAGAAAATCTATTTCTGATGAAAGTCTGAAAGGATTTTGGTCTTTAAATGGTATTAAGAGAGTTATTTTGAGGAATGTACATTTCAGACCGTTGCAAATCTGAAATGCCCAGAACAAAAGAGTTAATGATTTGCTGAAGAGACTTACCTTACTGAAGTAACTTAGAAGGTCTGCTTTCTTACAGGTAGCTTTGTTCTTAGAAATTTTGGTTTGTACTTTCCCTACATTTGCGCGCAGGCCTTTTAAAATTAAAGGTCAAAGAATCGCCCAATTTAATTTGGATATTGTGAATTCTCTTTTATTAAAGCTCCTTCGTTTCTAACGAAAAAATTCTCATCACGTATATCGTGCTCCACCCTCGATATAGTCCAAAGTGCCTTGTGTTTCTCCAAAAATTAATTTCTTTATTTACAATGTTATTTTTTACGATTTGAACAAAAAATACGCATTTCACCAAAACATAATTATCATCAATTTTCTACATCTTTTTTAGGCCAACAAATTTTGTCTATTAATTTTTTATGTCACCTTCCGTCGTTTTTCACAATAAAAAAAAAATTCATTGTAATTTTTTTAAATCAAAACAAAAACTACGTATCCTATCGAAAAGTGGTTCATGAGAAATTTGCAGATCATTTTCGGGCGCACAGTTTTTGTCCATTTATATTTGTGCGTAGTTTGTTTCGTTTGTCTGAAAAAATTGATTATCCATTTTTAATGTTGTTTTTTATGAATAAAACTAAAACGCGTCCTATAATAAAGAGATTAATGACAAATTTAAATTTTTTTTCTGGGTGAACAACTTTTGTGTATTAATTTTTTCCCGTACCTTGTGTCTTTACCACAATTTTTTTGTTTTCAATGTTGTTATTCACGATTAAAACAAAAAATACACGGTTCCATCAAATAATGATTCATAAAAAACTTATAGATCTTTCTAGTGTGAGCAACTTTTCTTAATTAATTTTTTTTCGTACCTTGCGTTGTTTTTCCAACAAAATTTTTTCACATTTTTTACAATTAAAACATAACATTCATTCATCCATCTAAACATGACATTCAGTCATGGCATTCAAACTGAAGCCGAGATGTAACGACCAAATGATTACCGTCTACGTGAACATTAAAGCCTGAGCGTTCGAATATACTCGGATTGGGGTATTTAGACACCTAATCTGGCCTAAAGTTGTCCCTTATATGCCCGTAGTGCTAGTTTCGAAGACGTCGTGAAAAGACCTACAAAATACATGAGTATTTTTTTTACTGTAAAAAGTGGAAGGCCTATATGGTGTGAAATTTCTAAGAAGCGATTGGAGACTTGATGTTTCAAGACAGTTCTCGACTTCTACATGAAAACTGTTGATTGCAGCAGTTCCTTTAGATTTTGTTCACTTAGATGAAGACATAAAGAAAGATGTCTTGAAGACGTCTGAGATAATACTTAAATCTTGCAAAATTGCATGCATTATGCCTGCTCTGAATCTATAAAAATATTAGCCAGCCTGCAAACGTCAAATTTTCTGGAGCAGTTGTTTAATTTTCAAGATCGGAAATTCTTCTGGGGATGTAAGAAGTGCATGCTCAGAATTTCGTAATTTATCACTTTCAAATATTAAAAATCAGATAACGCAGGAAATAATAATACGAAAATCAGAACTTTGAAGCTTTCAAAGTTGATTATAATTTATTAATCAGACAATATTTCAGTAAATTCTTAAACAGTGATGCAAAATTAATTGTTTGGGACTAAAGAAACCAATTCACATTTCAAAATATTATTATTATACCATTCGGCCAAATCCCTTTCGGGGTAAGCATACAGTAATATAATAAAATAATAATGATAACTCACCTATGATATTGTCTGCGATCTGTCTTTGTTTAAAACATCAGTTGTTTCTTTGTTCTTTCCAAGGATATTCATATGCTAGTGTATTTATCATGACTAACGGCATGATCCTTCTGCATGCATCGGCAACGTCTTTTCCTCCTAAATTTTTCACCTTTCGTCTCTGGAAGTAGGTAGATGGCAAGCATGTTAGTCGCAGATACCTTGTTCAACGCTAACAGATTTGAAGACAAAACCAGTGGGAGAAGATGCTGCTATCTGCTTCGGTACAACTCCTTCACTGATGTTACGTGCTGAATGCGGCTTTGAGGCACGGCTTTGAGTCTCTTCAGTGTCAAGATGTCTAATAATCCTCATATCCACAAGGTCCTTGGGAGCGCCAGTAATCTGTCCTCGCTTCAAATGAATCTTAGCGTACTTGTCCAATCCGACGTCCATACCAATCTCTTCTACCTGTATACGCTTCCACGGTATTCAAGGCACTCTAAAGTTTCTCTGAATTAGAAGCAGAGTTCTTGGGCTCATCAATATAAAACACATGAATGACCTTATGCTCTCGATGATTAGTGTAGTGCAGCCACAGGGACACAGGACAAATGAATAGCGCGAGAGATAATGGCAGAAGTATGGTGCAAAATAGTAGCGGCCTCATTATTTCGTCCGAAGGATACCCCCTTCGAAGGAGAGGCTGTTCCTTATCACACGAAAATTTCCATATAAGATAGTAAATCTACTTTTCCAATGGGGCATCAATCTCTCTATGCATCTTGCTCTGTGTGGATGAAACTTTAAATTTTCCAACAGACAGATGACAAGTCTATGAGAGTTTGAATCGAAAGCTTTCCGGTAGTCAATACAGGCCATTGAAAGAAAGCGCTGATAGGCTTCTGCGTCTTCTACATCGTTCTTCGAACCACATTGTTCGAACATCTCTGTCCACACGTGCTTATTTCTTCGAACAACACTGTCTTTTAGGATAGCCGTACAGATCTTAAGCAGCGTATTCAAACAAGTTGTTGGATTGTTATACTCTGGGTTGGACGAGTCTCCTCACCGAAAAAACGATATTCTCATTTTAATAATTTCCCACTAAGTTTAAGAATATTCGCAACTTAAATAGGCGCGAAGAATATATTCTTAATGTACGATGGAGACCCTCTTAGCTTAAGAATATATATTCTTGTCTAATTGTAAGAATTCCCCACTAAGTTTAAGAATAGTTGCATCCAAAATCTGTCGCAGTAATTGTATAATAAGTGACGAGCTCGAAGAAATGCAACCAATTCTGCGGATGAATCGCATGTTCACATCTCTAACTCTATCTCTTTCTCTTTACAGAGAACCGTACGGCATCCCAACGCTTGACGTATCAAGTTTGTGAACTTCACATCAACATAAAATTAATTTATGCACATTTTTCAAGTCAAATAAATAATATTTCAAAAGCCTCGAAGTCTGTCCCTCAATTTTTACCATTTCAGACGTCATTACCGCAAGTCTTTTTTTCTAGTAAAATATTGTAGTTACAATTGAGTACTAAATACGGAAATATTAGGTGTATCGTTTTATACAAGATTTTATAAAATTGAGCTTCAAATATTAACTCTCTTTTTTGTGAATCGGAAATTGAAACTGAAAAGTGCATCTTGACAACAAAAACGTCATTCCCATACGTGCGTTAGAAATCATTTTCCGGGTGAAAAAAAATTATGAAAACCATTCCGTTACTTGCTTGGCGGTGTTTTCTTTCATAAGTAGGTGACTTTTTATAGTTAAAATTTCTTATTTTCTTATAAACATTAAAAAAGGTTAAACTTTAACATTTTTCTCGCATCATTACCGTACGGTATAATAAAACAACGTACGACTGATTATATGCGAGTGCGTATGGATTCATTATTATTTCTTATTTTCATAACTGCCCCTTTCAAATTTAAAATTTTAACATGTGACATGATCAATTTCTTTTATGAAATATTTAATTCCTAATAATAATATGATTGCCACTTTAGATGCTAAAATTTGCCTACAATTTGAAAATTACCCATACATATTTTTTTTTGTCTTGCGACAAATCAAGAATTCTGTACACATAAACATTTTAAGGTTTGAGCTTTCTTTTAAGGTAGTTTTTGCGCGAAAAATCATATCTGTGAAAACAAGTATTTTCCAACTGATTTTGAAAATGAGAAATAATAGAATTATAAGAAGTTCTACTCAGAAAAAAGTCATGTTTCATTGAAAGTCGACCACTTTTAAATAATTGGTCAGAAGCGACTTCAAGAGAAAGGTAAATCACTGAAACTATTTTTTGAAACATTATTTTTCGTGAGTACTAAACTTTTCATAAAAAGTATTATTTCTTCTCTTATAGCACATGAGAAATACAATCATTTCAATAATTCTTCTCTTAAAATTGTAACATTTGCAACCCAAATCTCTTATAAATGGAATGAAACAATTCGAAATGAAAGTTTTGAAAATGTTCAAATTTATTCTTCTTGAAAATTATTTCAAAGTTATAGGATTTCACTGAGTCCTGCAAGATTTTTTTAAAATTCTGACTTTTCCCTCAAGAATTAGGTTCCCTGGCATTTTGAAAATTGTTTTTGGGTAGGTTCGCTCTTCACTCATGAGGCTTTTTTGGCACGTAGAGTTAAATTCATATTAAATTTCTGTACCATTATTGCAAGTTACTTGTTCTACTTGCGAATTTCCAAAAATTACGTACATGAATTAATGATACAACAAATTAAAACTTATTAGTGATTCTCATTTGTCATTATGAAGCGATGAATTGTCAATATGTTATCTGGTGGAGAAGACGCATGTAGTCTGTTTACCAGTTCCACAATATTATAGCCTTCCCGTTTTTTCAATGTAGTTGAGAATTTTGCAAGATCATGTTCTTTCATTTAATTTTTCTATTTCTTACGAAATCAAAGCAAATTTTTCTTTCAGACACCAGATTTTTTGTACTACAACTATCTCCAGGCATATTCATTTTTTAAAACTTTTTTACCATTTTTATACATGAGACTGCAAACGGTATTAACTTTTTCTTTTACACATGATGTCATTTTTAACTATTCCGGAAGTTACATGGACAATAAATATGGCAAATATGAAAAACTTTGAGATCTGAAATCAACAATCTTTCTCGTTTTGCCTCATTTATTTTGAAGGGGAAATAAAGTGAGTTAGTGGGTCAATGTCGTAAAAAAAGAGTATATATAGCAGTCTTTTATCAAGTGACTCTTCAAACGCAATTCTGAAAATTAGTTTACTCATTTCTTCGTCTATCATTGTGATTATTTTGAAAAATGAAGGAATCTGCTGCAATAATTGTACTCCTCGCGTGTGTTAGCTGGGTCCATTGTCGTTGTAAGTATAATATAATATTAAAATTATTATTCATCTCCATTTTTTCAAAAATTTTCCACTTTTTCTCAAATTTTCAATGAGCGAGAGGTTTTAATAGTTCATTAATGTTAACAAACATAATTGTTTAACCAACTTCTTAATAACCAACTTATTTTTCTGAAAGTTTCAACTTTTTGTTCACTTTCCACTCAGAGTGAAGCAAATGATTAATTGAAGCTAAAAAAATTATTTGTTTAAAAAATTTATTATTAATTATTATAACAAATACAATTTAATAATTGTATATTTTAAATAAAGTTTTTAAAAAAATTTATCATTCTTTTCAACTATCTTCTCTGAGATAAGTGCTACAAAGTTGTGTTTTTTTCTAAACTCTCAAACTTTCTGTCCACTTTTTATTTAGTGAGGTGGTCATTGATGCAAGTAATCAAATATGCTTATTTGAAGAATTGATTTATTGTTTATAATTATACTCACTTAGAGTAATGCTAGAAAGTTGCTTTTTGCTGAAATCTTTAGTTTTGTTTGATGCACTGTTTATGAGTTGCAGCTTTATAAACAATGTATTTTAATAAAACAGATGTATTTACCAAATTATATCAATAATTTATTGATAAACAAAATTTTTAACAACGGCAAAAACTTACTTGCGTTTACACTCTTGGAAGGTGAAAGAATTATTAAGACAGATTCGAAAATACTTTTTATAGATTGGTATTGAAAACACGGTTATTTCCAAAGAAATTTTTGATGAGAGATAGCAATTTTATCAACAGTTCACGAAAAGATTTACAGATTCTATATCAGAATAATAAATGTTGTTGAGTAAATATCGAATTGTTTGAACGATTTTTGTGTAACCTTTTGAAAAAAATAATTCAGATATTCGATTCGTAATATCTCCGGGACCTCTGTAAAATAAACGATCGATTTTAAATGCGAAGAAAGGCATACCTTCTTTATCATAAATAATCATTTTAGATCATTATTAGTATGTTTATACATTTCACAATTACTTTTTGTTGGAATCAATTTATTCGCACATTTAATCATTTTAAATAAACAAGCAACTGAGCGCACCTCTGCAAATTCTCGGAGATAGGCATGAAGTGTTTCCCTGACTCGTATCCGTGTTCTTTGTTTTTGAATCACGCACTTATTCGATTCAAGCCTTTGAAAATATGAAAAGTTTTTATAGCCATTTCATGACTCTAGACATTTTTTTTGTGAACTGTCTCATAAGAATTCCAAGACTGTTGTTCCTTGACTGTCCTTGAAAGCTTCCATGACTTCTCTTTATTTCTCAAAGAAAATTTATGAAAACTTTATAGAAAGTATACAATACTCTATAATAATGATAGCCAGTCTAAAAGTTCAGCACTAGTCTAGGAAATGTTTCACGACTTATTCTTTGATCTGTATCAAATTGAATACTTGATTATTAACACTTCGAAAAACACACTAAAATGGCCACCCGCGCGGCGTATGGTATAGAAATAAGACGTTTATTTGCAGATTCTAACTAAATTTAGCAATTTGTGATGCAATAAAATCATCGAAAAGTTTGAGAAGATCAATATTCATGAAGTTTCAACATATTTGGTGCAAAATACTATGAGCTCCAACGATTTCTCCCCAACTGCTGTTATTGATGATAAACACCCAAATCAAGCTTTTTGCCTTGAACCTTGAACAATCATCCTAGTTAACTTAATTTCTTCACTACTTTATGTTGTAGTCATAAATGCATATACTGAATCTAAACTCACTCGTACATAATAAGCAGACTTTTCTAAAAGCGACGGCATTGCATTTTCCGCTGCTGCACGTTAGCCGCTTTTTCCTTATCTCGAGAATCGGTTAAGTGAGTACAAAAATTAAGTTCCCAATGGACGTTAATTTGAAAGCGCATCAAAAAAATAATTTAGAAAATGCTTTTTTCATCTCATGAATATATGTAATTCTTTGTTGACAAGTGAATGATTAAAATTGTTGAGTGTTTCGGTTATTATTGTACAAAAACCTAATAAATGTAAATTTTGTCCTTACAAAATTAGATCCAGCAGTAGGCTCCATTGAGTTGGAAATGTCGGACGGCTCTATTTTTGGTAACGAAATCATGGAAGATGATGAACCCTGTTGGATGAGACATCATATATTTCCTGATGGTTATCCAATTCATTGGGTTCATATCAAAACACCTGGAGGAAGTTATACTGAAAGAAATATAGAATGGGTACGGATATCTGTGCATACCACTCATAAGCAAGAAGAGCATGCGCCAACGAGAGTTACGATTCGTCTGTACCATGAACAGTTTTCATCATTTCCTAGATTGGTTACTTACCATTACAATCCATCTGAAAATCCTCCTATCGGGCGTGTTGGCAACGTTTACGTCGCAGTAAGAGGAACTCAAACTATACTCACTGCAGAGTTAAAATATGATGGGATGAATCAAGAAACGTATCCAATAGTAGTCGGCAGGTCGAGGCTACTTCCCTGGGCGCTCCGGCGTCACACCAACGGTAAATAAGACGGTGCCGTCGATGCCTCCACGCTATCAGCAGACTTCAAGAAGACAAAAATACATTGAAGAAAACTCGACCTGCGTTTATTTGAAATTTGATTGCGTATCAGCAAACAAATGTGACCAGTGTCGCATGATTGTGAAGCAGCAGTGCACACGAGTTCCGTCCCGCGGTCAAAATGCTCAACGGTAGACGCTCAACTTACGTCCAACAGTCAGCTAAGGGACTTCCGTTCCTTTCCTGATCCTCTGCCCCATACTAGAGATGATACTCTATGCCTTTGTTAACCTAGAATTTAGTTCCAACCTTTTCTCACTTTTGTATGCAAAAACTTGATATTTTATTGAAATTATATTAGAATACAACGAAACTCATCCCTTCAGGAAAGTGGAAAGGATGGGACGAAATTATGAGCACCAAGCGAAATTCGCTAAGGGATCGAGAGATCCAACACGGAATTCGAGTGTTTTGCTGACCGCTGGACGGAACTCGTGTGACCGCGAATTCGTTATTTTTTGGTTGTTATCGAGTGCTTTTTGGAATATTGTTTTTAATTAGTTCAAACCAATACATAATCATGTTGTAAAGTTCCAGCCAATTTCAGGAGAACTGCGGTATGCTTAAGTAACTGTTTTCATGTAAAGCAACGAATTTAACTTGCCACGATCATTCAGGAAATTAGTTGAATTTACTGTAGATATAAATATTTAAGACTCCTCCCGGAGGTTTTTTGATGACATGGTTTTTCCCTGCCGGGTTGATGTGAAGCAATGCCATAACGAAATTCGGCAACGTGGATGCGCAGGCAAATGCGGGAGTCTCTTCGTTTATTCTCTCAATAAACTTACATGACTTAATTCAGGTGACTAATTAATTTTGACCTTCCTGCTTTTCACCCTAATTGATGGTATCCTATCAAAATTTATTTGGATTATGAAACATACAGAAATAAATTACTTAAATAAAAACACAAATTTTGAGTATAAAATCAAAATATTACCAGGCTAGTCCAGTACAGATTACTGGGGTCCGATTATTGACGTTTAGGCGCAGGACGTTCAGGCGTTGTGTGCAACATGTTATGTTATGTATGCTACCCTGGTGGAAAAATATTTACAAAAAAGTGCCGAAAGCTACACTATTTTCACAGGAATCTATCAATGAATACAATAAATTATAACCAAAATTACAGGACAGTACAACTTTTTTCTATTGTTGAGATGAATTTTTTACCTTTTTTGTATTTTTTTGTCCATCGTTATATTTTATTGTAGTTTTAATTTTCTACGAGAATCTGCAGGAAATTATAGGTGTTGCAGCAAAAAGTTGTTCTTTGTCGACGTAGGATGACAGATATTCAGAACATCGCAATGAGATAATTTTAAATTAGGATGTGTACATGATCGCTATTACAAAAAAGCTTCTGTTTAAACTTTAAAAGAATGGTAGAATATAAAAAGACAATAATGAATAATCGTTATTAAACAAATAAAAAACCTTACCTTTGAAGTTTTTTTCAAATATATAGCGACCGGTTGGACACCATATATGTAATTGCAATGTATCAAATGTTCTATGAGAACTAAATTTTCAACAAAAAAATGATGATGAGTCGTTCTAGGAATTTTGATACAAATTTTGTATTAATTTAAAACCTTTCAAAATGCTTCAAAAGCTTATAAATTTTGTGTTCGACGTCTTCAAGAATCTACCTTTGAAGATCCATAAAGCTTCAAATTTTTATTTCGAAATCTTCAAAAATCTAATTCTAGTTTTTTTTCGAAATCATACATACAGTTGTAGACATTTTGTAATAATTTCTTGTAAGAATGTTCTCCTCTAGGGTACATGTTCAAAAAACAATGCAATCATTTCTTCATTGAAATATTTGGTGGCCCTAAAAAAGGCTGATTGGTTTTTCAGGGAATGGCAAAGAAGAATTCACTTTGAGTTGGTGTACTTGGTGACAACCTGAGTGTATTCAGACCCTGCGACCTTGTGAAAAATTAGGCAAAATCAATATTGTGAGCTAGGCTTGTCAAATGCTCATTCGTCATCCTACTACCAAAATGGTTTACGATATTGAAAATCCTCTTACGAGGACGATTCTGAATCTGTTCAAAATTAGGAAAGTTACAGATTTTAACGTTAAAAATTGAAATTTTTAGAGAATATTTAAGAAGATTTCAAAACAAATTTTAATATATAAATCATTATTCCCAGCTCAAAATTGCTTGAAAAAATATAATTTTGAAAGTTTATAAATTTTTCGATTCACTCTTCAATTTATAGCATTGAAAATGATAGCGTGGGGATTTCTGCTTTTTAAAATATTTTAACTGTACAATGTGTAAAAGTTAAAATTCAAAATTTTGCAGTTTAACTGCTCTTAATTAAAAAATATTCAATTGAAAAGTTTTAAAAGCTTTCCTTTTATACGCGAAAATTATTGAGCGTTTGAATTTACATTCATTTAAGATTCAATTTGTAAAGTTTAAATTCCAAATTTATATTCTATTTTTGCATTACTTTTCAATAGGAAAATCTATAAAATATTTTGCAAAATAATTTTGCTAAACCAACAGGAATTTTTTTCAATTAATAGATGAAATAATATAATTTTCTGAATAAAAAAATGCAACATAGAGAAAAGCGAGAAGAAACTTTTTTTACTGAAATTTTCTTATTTTTCTTTTCTTTAACCAGTTATATTCGTGAAGAAAATCAGACATTGTTATTTAATGTCTTATATCTTGTCTTGAAAATACTTTAAACTTATTTTCAGATCATTTCAGTGGCAAAGGGGTTTTTGTAGTCAGAAATTATGAATCTAAGTTTTTGAAATGAAAATGTCTATAAAAATTATATGAACGAATTTTTCATCAATTCTTTCGAATAATTGACACAAAAAATATAATATCAGCATAATTGAAAGGAATTGTTTCTTTGAGGAACCGGCAGATATAGACACTTGTTTATAGAAATTCTAATAACAATTACAAAAATTGTCATTTAATGTCATTTAATTTAATTTAATTTAAATTTAGTTATAAAATGACCACAAAGTTCATCTCAGAAAATTGCAGTATAACTTTTTATTTATTTATTGAAAATTTATTCAGGTATTTTTTTTTTCTTTTTGAAACCTTATACTCGATTACAGTGATAGTTTATAATAACATTAGGTTATAATTAGATTGTAGAAAGATCAGAAGTCGTCATATGTGTTTTCCGCTTCGGTTCACTTCCCATTCTCTTTATCCACTTCAATTCTCTTGCTCTTTACTGAAAATGAAACAATATTAAATTCAAACATCAGCATCATACATTTTGTTTAAATTCCGCGCTGTGCGCGCGTTTCTTTTTTCAATCTGAGAAAAAAATGAGTTTAAATTTAATAAAATTCAATACATAATTGGTATTCCGAACAAAAACTATTTTAATTTCCAATCAAAAACGGTTAAAATCATTCACAAAAGATAAATTTTGAAGAAAATAATTCAATCCTGAAATTCTTTTGTTCCAATAGAAATTGTTATTCAATTATAAACGATTTTTTTAATTTTGTAGAATTTCGTAGTCTTAGGTGGGAACCGCTATAGTTTCGGTCAGGTGCCCACCGTCCCTTTTCATCGGAAGTAATAGTATATGAGTAGGAAGTTGCAGTAGAAGAGGGAAAAGATGGGCAAGTGAGGTGTGGGTGGAAAAGGGCAATAATGTATGGATGTGAGCTAGGAGGGTCTGCACCAGAAGGGAAGGTACGGATGGGATAGTGAGAGTGAAGTGAGGAGGAAGTAAGGGGTAATAGAAAAAAAAGGAAAGGAAAGAATAGAAAAGAAAAGAAAGAAGGTAGGGAAGTGCAAGGTGGGAGGGCAGTTGAGGGATGGACGTAGGCAAAGCTGGGGGAGGTGCAGTGATTGATGGGAGACAATTTAGAAGAAATGCGAGAAAATGCATGCGAAGGATAGTAGGAAAAGGAAGGAAAAAAGAGGGATGGGTAAGGGAGAGTTAGGAGAGGAAGTATGAAATGTGATGGGGTGTTGGAGAATATTCTAGAAAGCAGGGGAAAGTATGCGAAGGAATTAGGGGTTGGAATATAGGGAAGGCATAGTAGAGGTATTAGGAAAGTCTCTGTAAGAGAGGGGTTGGAAGGGAAGAAGATTGGGCGGCATGTTAAATGTGGGTAAAAGGGAATTAAGGTTAGAGAATTATCGGAGAGGAACTTAGGTGGTTGGAGAGGAATGTATGAGCAGGAATTCGGGGTTGGAAAATACGGAAGGCGTAATAGAAGTATTAGGAAAGTCTCAGTGGGAAAGAATTTGGGATGGTGTGTAGGAGAGTGTGCGGCATGTTGAATATCGGTGGAAGGAAATTAAGAAAGGGAAATTATTGATGAGGAACATAGGTGTTTGAAGAAGGAAGTATGCGAAGGACTGTATATTGAGAAATGTAGGGTGGAGAAGTTAGGAATGTGTAATTCATTTATTTGGGAAGGGCCAGTGGCCAGTGGGTGAGGGGTGATGGTGACGGGTAAGGAAAGCAAATATGGAGAGAGCAAGTGAGGTGGGGTACTGTGGTGAGAAGGGGGGAAATTTGTCCAAAAAAATAGTTTCAAACTCGTATATAAAACATTAAACAAACTCACAGGTTCTTATAGAAGTTCAATTTTTCCTTCTGTTGGTCTTCCTTCGCGCATGGTAGGGCTGCTTTGATGATAGCGTTTTGATACGAGTAATCATCAGGTTCCGGGGGACTTTCTGAAGAATTAGCATCTGAAAGATCTTGAAGAGCCTTTGATACGTTGTCCATCCTAGTTTCTTCGTCAGTGATTTTGTCACATGGTGCTTTCAAATCCTCAGCCGTTATATTATAAAAATGCTTCAAAGGTTTATTGAGGGTGGAACTGATTTCCAGGTTATCTTCAGAACCAAGGGTTTCTGAGAATCCTGAAAATGGGGGATTTAAGAAAATTTCACAATTTTTATGAGAGGAGAGGAAAAATTGGAAGATCTCTCGTGGATAAAAAAATTCCCGTTAAAAAAGAGATTTTAAGATATAACAAACTAGAGGAAAATACAGCAGAAACACATTTGATAAAAACTCACCGGCAGAAAGTGCCAAAAAAGAAAGGACTAGGAACCTCATCATGGACGTAATAAAAAATTCACACAAAAAATCGGAAAGTGAGACTTTTAACAGAAAAAAGTCAATTTTACGTTTTTGTTTTGCTGATGTCGAGGTACTAAGTCCGGGCCACTTATCTACTGAAATTTTCGAAAGAGTTGGCTTGTCTCTGTTTAAAATTTGTTTATCATGAATGAAAGATAGGCACATGGAATGCATTCTTTCTTATCAAGGTTCTATTTACCAGACCGTAAACTCATTCCGAATAACATTTTTTTAGACTGGAATATAAAATTCCGCGCATTCTTCAATTCAATTGTGTTCCAAACATTTTTATAGTTTATTGAAAACTCCTTTTGTTGAAAATTAGGATTGTTAACTCAAAATGGGAATATTACAAAAAAATTGTAAGTTTAAAAAACCCGAAGATAGGTAAAAACGTCAAGAAATTTTTTTGTTATATTTTCGGAAGGAAAAACTTTGTTCTTTTGACACTATTTTTATCTTGTCTGGATTTTATAGAAAAATACATATTTTTCATTAAAAAAATTATATTTTCTGTTCTCCAATCCGTATTAATTATCTTTAATAAATGAAGTCATTATAATCATTATATTAACATATGAATTGAATATTTTATATAATATATTATCACAATAATTTTTATGATTACAATTTTTGAATAAATTGAACTAATTGGAAATTATCAACAACAAAAAAACTGAACGATGAGAAATGATTACATCTTTGTTGTCTGAAAATATAATGTTGACTTTCAAATGTTTTGTTTGTTTTGAATATGTTTGCTAATGGAATGAATAATTAGATGAAAAATAGTACATAAAATGAAAAATATGTATATTAAATGAAAGTATTTTACATATTGTTTTCAATATCTCTCTTCTTTGAAGTCTATCAATTTCGTTAATCAATAATTTTAATAATTCAACAATCACGTTTGCTCAATGTAGTTTAATTTTAACTCACGCCAAGTGAAGACAAAAGTGGAATGATTCTGAAATCTGACAAATTAATCAATTGTTTAATTTTAAATTAAAAATAACAAATAAAATACTTTTATTCGATATACATATTTTTTGTTTTATCTACTATTTTTTATCTCACTATTTATTAATTCCATTCAAAAAAATATTTAATGTGGAAACCGTTTGTTGATTATTCTCTTAATGTAAGGTGATCCATATTAGCCCATAAGAAATTTTCACGAATAAAAACCACATTTTTGAAGTAAACCTGATATTTTTAGATAACAAAGGTAAAATTATTCCTAATCGTCTAATTTTATTTTATCTCAATTTTCAATTACTTTAATTTGTTCAATAATTGTATTTATTTGATTCATGATAATAATATATTATTTAAAATATTTAATTAATATGTTAATGCAATAATATAATGAGTTCAATTATTTTAATTATTTCAAACTTAGAGTCTATATCTGCCAGAGAATAGTTGATACTTGTTGGAGAACAGAAAAATATGAAAGTTCAACAAAAACTACAATTTTGGGTTCAGAAGTGAATATTTGACCAAAAAAAGAATCTTAAAAAAAATAGTTAAATTTTCAACCAGAGACAAATTTTTGAACAAAATTATGAATCATCAACCAATAATATCAGCTTCCTGATGATGGTGCTACATTTTTATACTCTATTGAAATAATCAGAAGGGTTGAAAAAAGATGGGAAAAATAGAAATTTTTTACAATCTTGAAGTTATAATTGATCGATATGGGCTTTCAATTAATTGCGAATTTACTTAGGACTCTGCATAATAATTAAAAAAGGTTATGGGAATGGAAAACGTGATCAATGGACTAGAAATTAATTATACGAATCCAGGGTCTTCATCTGCTACTTTCCAGATAATTTAGTTCTAATTTAAAAATTCAAGAGGGAATCCAATCCAATCCAAACCAATCCGATTCCGCTTGATTCAATTCAATTCTATTCTATTCGCAAGACAAAGGACGAGTACTGTCATTTACACTAAAAAAATGTACTTTTTATAGTTCAAGATTTAATTACTTAGGGGAAAAAGCATGCTTTCTACTGAAAATTCCACTTTTTTGGTATAAAATTTATCTTATTTCTTGAACCTTTATTTTTGGAAATCAGAATAGTTGATTGAGAATTCGATCATTTTTGTTGAGAATTTATTTGTTTTTGCTTGTTATAAATATGAGAACTTGTTCAGGACTGCATAAGAAGACCCTATTCTGAAATTACAAATGTAACTTAGCCTGTTTCCATCCATCCCTAAGGATCGCGGGACCTTGTAGCTGGTGGAAGGGCTTACGAGGATCATTGACCACAGATCTGGAATAGGTGAACTGAGGGGCTATATCGCGAGGTGTGGCTACTCTGGGGAACTGACGGACTCTGGTCGGTGAGACTCAAACTAAGGAGCGGTCCTCCCAGGGGGTAATGGCAAAGCCCACTGGAATACCGAGAGCGCGAGTTCTCATGCTCCCAAGCTAAGATGTGATCGCCGTGTCGAGAGCTGAATGGTACCAGGGTTAACAAATCCTTTGACATCTCGGCCTGCCCCATTCAGGAGACATGGACAGGTAGGGGTCTCAAAGGAGGTGCCTTAGCGGGAACTTTGGGACACCAGGTCGAATCCCATAGTACGTAGATCCGCCTTCTGCAAGCGGGGCTCTGTGGGTGGTGTTTATAATTTCCCTAGCTTCTCGTGGGACAGAAATGTTACCCAACGAACTTGAAAAACAAAACGCGAAAGATGAGGGATCCGCTTCGGGTCCCTCACTCAAACCACCGCCAAAAGTGGGAGGCTCCGTAGGGGGCAACCCACCAGAGGCGGTGCGAAAGAGGAAGATGGCTCGCAGATGTGGCGTGCCGGTTCAGCTAGTATGCTGGATAGGAAGAATGCTGCGCCGAAGAAGACTCGAAACCAGATGGAGTGAAGGCCTAGTAAGGGGATAGCTCCGCGGGGTAGCCCACAGTGGGGTGTCCTGTCGCCCCTCCTGTGGTGCATTGTAGTAGACGGCCTCGTTCGAAGGCTAAATAAAGAAGGGTACTATACCCAAGGATATGCGGACGACTTTGTAATCCTAGTTAGGAGGGTTCATCTGGAAACGCTGATGGGTCTTATAAGGTCGGCGCTGCGCATCGTAGCTTTATCTATTTTTTAATCAAAAAACAAATTTTTCTGTTGAAAATTATTCTATTCTATGGAAAATTTCTCCCTTAATAGTTAAAGTTTCAACTAAGAAAATATCAATTTTTCAAGCGAAAATGGAAAAGGTAAATCGTCAGTTGAAAAAATTGATCTTTACCCGGAATATTAATTGCCCATTATAGGCCATTTGTATATACACAAATTCTTGAAAGAGTAAACCTTTCTCCACTTAATTTATGTTTATCGTTACTGAAAAATACGTGTATGAAACATATGTTTTCTCGACAAAATTTTAATTTTCCAGGCCTGAAAATAGATATAAATAACATATTTTTCAACTAAAATTTAAAATTCATTTTTTTTTTTTTTAATTTAGATTGTATAACTGGGAATGTAATTATTCTACTCCTCGTTAGAAATTTATTTTTTTAAATCGAAAATTGAACTATTTGGAGAAAAATCATTGTCTTTTGTTGAAAAATCGAATTTTCAATCAAATTCTTAGTTTTTTCAGGATTCATCATCTTAGATGGGACGTAATTTCTTTGGTTGAAAAGTAACCTATTTTGTTGAATATTATTTTTTTGTGTTTGGAAATCAATTTTGTTATTCTGACTATTAATTTTTATCTTGGAAATTAATATTTTTTGTTGAAAATTCGACTTTTTTGGTAGAAAATTCATCTGCTTCATCAAACATTCATTTTTTTTAATCCAACTAGTTTACTGAAATTCGTTCTTTCTTATTAAAAATTATTTTTTTGAACTGAAAATTCAATTATGCCATTTTTAGTCGAACATACCTATATAATTTTTTGGTGAAAATTCAAGTTTTTTTGCTACAAAATTACACTTCTGGTTTGAAAGGACAAATTTTTTGTTGAAAATTTGACTATTAGGCCTAAAGGACTTATTGGGAGGGGGGAATGGTTCATTTTTAACCACAATACCAAGTTGGATGAAGAAGGAGAATATACGTCCGCGGGTATAGGGGACACGGTCATAGATTACATTCTGGCAGAAGAAAGAATAAGGAAGTTGATGGTTAAAATGGAAGTGGGCGACTTGATAGGCTCAGAACACTTTCCGGTGATCGCGACAATGAGACGTGGTAGCCTAAAGCGAGGTAGGGGAAAGAGGGAAGGAAAGAGGGAAAATAAATTGAAAGTGGGCTTTTAGGGGGAGGAAAAGTTGAGAGGATTTAGAGAAAAAATAGAAAACGAGGCAATAGGAGGTGTGGAAGAGGAAGGAGTAGACAAACGGCTAGAAAATCTCAAAGGAGTGATTGATAAAGTAAGGGAAGAGGTGAGACCAATAGAAGAAGAAGTAGAGGGGTTTAGGAGAGGTTGGTGGGACGATGAATGCAGGGAAGGTAAAGAAAGGACGAAGGAAGGTGCAAGAAATTGGAGAAAAGGGGAAATGACAAAAGGAGAACTCAACAGGAGAAAGAGAGAGCACGAAACAATGATAACGGAGAAAAGACAGAAGGAAAAAGAAAGGTACATGGAAGAGGTAAATAAAGCGGTAAAGGAAGGGAGGGCATGGAAAGTGATAAACAGGGAAAGAGGAGGAAGGAAGGGCATAAATAAAGAAATAGGAATGAAAGAGTGGACGAAGCACTTCAAGGGGCTGTTAGGAGGAGTGGAAAATAGAGTAAAGGGAGAAAGAAAAAAAGCGGTAGAGCGAGATGAGAACAGCGAAAGCGAGATTAGTAGGGAAGAGGTAAGTGAGGCAATTGTTCGGTTAAAAAGAAATAAGGCAACAGGGGAGGATTGCTTGGAAAATGAAGCACTGAAATATGGGGGAATAGGAGTGAGAGAAGAGATAGTGGAAGATTTGCAATAAGGTATGGAGGAGAGAAGGGTGGCCGGAGGAATGGAAGACAGGGCTGGTAGTTTGATGTCTTAGTGTGGTCAGTGTTAAGCTATGGAGTGGAAATTTGGGGATGGAAAGAACTTAAGAGAGTGGAAAGTTTGCAGGAGAGATTTTTGAGGTGGGTTATGAGAGTGAGTTGGAGCTGCCCAGGTAATATGCTGAGGGAAGAAATAGGTCGGAAAAAAATGGTGGTGAGGCAAGTGGCAAGAGCCTGGAACTTCGAATAGAAACTAAGAAGGGGAGAAGGAAGCAAAATTGCACAAGCGTGCGCCCGGGAGGTTATAAATAAAGAGAGGAGGGGCAACGTGGGGTGTTCAAAATGGGAGGATTAGAGGCATGTAATGAGGTCTGAATGGGGTATGCAAGTTAAGGGTAGAGAGTGGGAGGAAATAGAGAAAGAGATTAAGGCAAGGCAAGAAGATGAAAGATGGGAAAAAATCGCTGATTCAAGGTACAACAGCTGGTATAAAATGGTGAAGAGACAGGGGGAACCAGAATACCTTCAAAAGATTAAAAAGGAGAGCAAATGGAATAGAGTGATCAGATTTAGAATGGCAGAGGGTGTTAGAGCATGTAGGTACTGAATGAATGACGAAGAGAATGCTTGAAGAGTATGTAAGTATGAGCAGGAAACGTGGTTGCATGTTATAGAGAGGTTTATAGGTGACGAAGGGGGATAGGAGAGCATAGAAGAGAGAATGAAATGGATTCTGAATGAAAATAGTCAGGTAGAGGAACGGATGAAGAAGCTGGAAGAGCTGAGAGAGAGAGAGAGAGAGAGCTGATTCCACAGGGTAGGAAAAAGCCAAAGAATGACTTCTAGAGAAGGTGAATTACGGAGTAGTGTTGCGGATTAGAGTCCAATTATGAGTTTGATAGTGGTAAGAGAAAACGGAAGCCCAGGGCAAAGTCGCAAGCGTTTAGAAATAAGAGTAGTAATGTAAGACAATGTAGCAAATAGTTAATAAGATAGTATAAGGCTTGTTTATGAGAATAAATGTAAAGGTTATGTAAAGACTCTCAAGCCCGTAAAAGGGAGAGACAAATAAAGAAACAAATAAAGAAGACTATTAGGCCCAAAATTCATTTTTTACATTCTCATGAGAGAAAGTATTAGATTTCTGTAAAATGTATCTATATGCAGGTCAGCACATCCATCTGTGAGCACGATAACTTTTGAAAGAATTAATCTTTCAGAATGGCCTTCGGTACACGTATTCTTTATTCAAAACTGCCATATAAGTGGAATTGTTTATAATAATTACCTTTGGAAGATATATTGTGGCAAGATACCACTTTTTATATGAAAAGAAATTATCCTGGAGTATACAATTTTTGTATATCATCTGTGCAGATGAAGAAACTCATTCTACGAAATTCAACCAAAAACCGTTTCAAAGTTTAGATGCTAGTGTTTTAAAATCTTGTAGTCTACTCATTGTCAAGTGTAGAAAATTATTCCTGAAATTTTTTTTAAATCCTAAAATTAAGAGCAGATCATACTTTCCAAATCTGGAACAATCACATAAATAAATATAAAGTAATTATGAAGGTTCGTTTTTCAAATTTTAACGTGTATGAGAAAAATTTTTTCATTGATATTAAAATATCATAGATAATAGATAAAAGACACCTCTGAAGTTGGTCATACCCAAAACAAATTCCACTCCAATATCATCCAATAGGACTAAAGGTTGTCGACGTTTGAGTCCCATCAGAAAACTTCAGAAATAATGCCGTGTATGATACTGCTTTCTGAATTCTGTAGATCTTACTGTTATTTCTTGATTATCATAATATCATTAAGCTTTATTCACTTTTTAGTGAAAAAAAAAACAAAAAAAATAAGGTAGAGACACCAGTTAGTGACATGCGACCAGTTAGGGACAGCCTGGATGAATTTCTTCATTCATTGGAAAATTTAATTGAATTCAAAACTTAAATAAAGGCTCAGTAAAAAGTAGCATACCTCAATATCAATTTGCATATAAGGTTAATTGTCAAATTGTAGGCAAATTTTAGCACCTACAGTGGCAATCACATTATTATTCGGAATTCAATATTGTATAACGGAAATTGATCTAATCGCATCTAAAAATTTTTTATTCGAAAGGGGCAGTTATGAAAATAAGAAATAATAATGAAATTCGTATACGGAATACGGGAAGTGGATTTGAGGTTAGGAGTTTGATGAAAGAGAGCGCGAGCTTTTAAAAATTTCAAAATTGAATAACGCGGTAGTGTCGGGATATTGATATCATCACTACAATGATCTTAATATATATAAATACACTATACACAAAGATCTTATTTCGATCATTATAGTAATGCTACCAACTACCGAATAAAAACCACCACCATTTCTCCTTGGCATGAACACACCGGAACCGCTGTCGCATTACTTCAGGGGGTGCCGTTTTTTGGCCATGCCTCGGCCTTCATTCTTTTTGCCAGCTTGGTCTACTTCCGGTGAACTGAGCTTCTTGTCGGACCTGCCCAACTACGATGTTAGCTTGCACGTCCAAGAGGCTTCCTCAGCGAGGCTGCCTACCTGAAGGCCAAGCAACTCCTTGTCCCCGGGCGATGGTCCGTCCGGGGCTTATCTTCATTTGCGGCGCAGAGGTAGCTTTGCGGTGTGCTTTTGCATACCGCAGCTTTATGCCCCTCTTTGCCGCATCACCAGCATGATTTGGTCCTATCTGGGCCCTCGCAGTTCGCTGCCATGTGGCCGTAGCCTAGGCAGCGGTAGCACCTTATTGCCTCCGCCTACTTGTGCACACAGCAGGATACCCACCTCATCCTGAGGTGTCCAATGCGCATCACACTGATAGCCAGATCTTTTGCCAGCTCCACGAAAGCCTTCAGATTGCCTCTGAAGGATCTTTTCGTGAGGCTGACCCTGATGACACCAACCGGTTTGTCGAAATGTTTGCGAACTGCTTCCTCTACTTCTTCTGCATCTGTCGTCGTATCGAGGTCCAGAATCTCGACCTCGGTGCGTGGGACAAGCTCACGTACGCTACCCCCGTCCCTAACCGCCTCCTTGATGGCATCCGACAGCTTAGCTCTGCCCTTCGATGCAGGTCCCAGTTCTACTAGAACCTCGCCATGTCTAGTTTGCCTGCCCCCCTTGATTTTTACGCCAAGGTCGTCAGGTTTCACCTTCTTCTTAAGGTCCTCGAGCACCATCGCGTAGCTAAGTCCCTCGGTCGGTTTGATAAGGACCGCCTCCGTTCTAGCTCGCATCTGCCTCTTCTTCCGTTTTGGCACAGAATCTTGCTTTTTTTCACCTTTTTCGGTGTCGAGGTCGTTGGCGCTGGAGCGTTACGTGTCCTGGGCTTTTTGCTTCTCAGCTTGGAAGGACTCATCTCTACTGGACTCAGGGTGGGCTCCCTCTCTCGCTTCCTATCATGGAGAGTGAAAGCTGCCACGGCTTCCTCAGTCTGAGTGCAGCTTTCATCTGTCTTCTTCTCCTTTGCCTTCTCCTTTCGGATCATGGCTCTCGTTCTGGCAGTTCGTGCAACGTTCTCGATCAGATCCCTATGAAGCCCTTCGGTTATCATGGAGTGATCACGCAGTTGGTTCATGAGCCGCTCCGCTCGTTCCAGCCCATCCCTGATTGGCAGCCACATATTCCTCTTTGTGCTGCTAAAGTACACCATTTCATTTATGGTGCCTCGTAACTCTTCAAAGAGAGCATACGTCTCTGAGAGTTTGGCATCATTTCTGCGATGTCCACCTTGTTGATCGGTACTTCCATCTCCTCCGTCACGTCCAAAGGACCACCCAGCTCCTCGCAGACGCTGCTGTCAAAGTACGATTGGTTCCCCCCAAAATCCATGGAACCGGCACCGGGGCTTGCACCCGATCAAAACCGGCGGGGAGATTTCTACTCCCTTGGAGTATTTTGTTTTTGTCGTACCCGCTCATAACTGGTTTATTGTTCGGGTTTCCTTCCCCTAGCTGGTTTTTGTTCACCCCGGGTATTTGATTTCCCCGGTACCACCCATATCTGGGGGCGTTCCCCTATCCGCAACCTGGGGAGGCGCCCAATGGCGTGTAAAGAGTGACTGGATGAACGACTGCTATATATACAGAATGTTAACATAAAATTTTGAAAAGGATATTAATTTGGCAGATTTTCATGAATTCTAGAACAAAGGAGTTTTATGAGTCTCAAAATACTAAGGTTCACCCCGAAAGAAAAAAAAAAAACCCTCGTATGGACTTTCACAGAAATATACCAGAATAATAACTTTTTCAAAATTGATGTCAACTTTTTGAATTCCAGCCTCAAATTCGTACTTGTTACTTAAAATCTCACCTCTTACTCACTTTCATGGAAATTGACCAATGAAATAGAATTTTGAAAACTTAGGTTGCTATTTTAAATTCTCGAATTTTGAACCAAAATTAATATTATGAGACTCGAAAATCCCCTCCTTTCCTATTTTCATGAAAATCTATCAATTGAATAACATTTCACAAATTTTAATGAAATCAACACGAAAAACCCACTTGTACTGACTTTAATGAGAATCTAACATTTTAACTATATTTTCAAATTTCAGTCAAATGTGTTTGGGAGAAAATTTAGGTTTTTGTAAAAATTTATTTTTTTTGCTCTCATCTCTTTAGGCGAAATTCGAAAACCCGAAAGCGCCAATGTTTTTTTTATAAATAGCATCCTACATTGTTATGCAAAAAACGTCTGCTCCATGGATTAAAAATGTTTTTTTGATCCTATTTACTGAAGGTGATACCTTTGATAATATCAAGTTCAAAATTGGCACAAATTTTGAATTCATGCTTTAAATTGACCGTAAAAAGGGATTTATACCATTTCCGGGACAAGTTAAAACGGATCCGATACTTTTTTGATGATGGAACATTAATTTGCAATTTTCTTTTTTTAACCTCGTGAATAATGTGTGTCGAAATTAAAATTTAAAAGAAAAACAGAAAAATTATTTCTGACAGATGAATGGAGGAGTTGAATGACGAAGAGATAGAGAAGCAGATAAGGAAGTTGAAAAGGTCAAAAGCAGCAGGGTTGGATGGGGTGGAGAACGAAGCACGGCTGTTTAGTACAGGAGAGGTTAGGGAGAGGCTGAAGGAGGTAGTGAAGAAAGTATGGAGGGGCGAGGGATTCCCAGGAGGGTGGAGAGAAGGGTTAATAGTGCCACTGTATAAGAAAGGAGATAGAGATAGGCAGGAAAATTATAGAGGGATCACGCTAATGAATACGGCGTATAAAGTATACGCGATGGTGGTGGCAGAGAGACTGCGGAAGGATGTCGAGGGGAAAGGAATATTGCCGGAGACGCAGGCGGGATTCAGGGCGGGTAGGAGTACTATTCACAATATCTAGGTGCTGCAGCACGCGGTGGATAGAGAATCAGCAAAGAAGGGGACGAGAGTGTATGCGTTTTTTGTGGATCTCAAAGGCGCGTTTTCGTCGGTGGATAGGGGGAGGTTGTGGGAGGCGATGGAGGATAGGGGAGTAGAAAAAGGACTAATTGAGAGGGTAAGGGAGATATATGAAGAGACCAAAGACAAGGTAAGAGGAGGGGAGGGGATTTCGGAGGGATTCTGGATGGATAGGGGGTTAAGGCAGGGGTGTCCTCTGAGCCCTACGCTGTTTGCGATTTTAATTGCGGATATGGAAAGTAAGCTGGAGGCTGGGGTGGTAGGAGGAGTCAGGATAGGAGGGGTTAGAATTTGGTCACTATCTTATGCAGATGACATAGTTTTGCTGGCAAATAGCGAGGAGGTCTTAAAGGAGATGATGAAGAGGTTGAGAAGATACCTGGATAAGAAGGGTTTAGAGTTGAATGCGGAAAAGTCCAAGGTTATGTTGTTCAGAAAAGGAGGTGAAAGAGTTTGTGTACTTGGGTTTCGTGTTTCGGAGGAATGGGGGAGTGGATGGTCACATAAAAGAGAGAGTGAGAAGAGCAAATGTGGTGATGAGACAGGCGTGGGGGCTGGGAAAGAAGCTATTCGCAGATGATTTTGGACGGAGAATGAAGCTGTTTGATTCGCTAGTGATGAGTGTGCTATTGTATGGAGTGGAGGTGTGGGGGTGGAAGGAATGTGAAGAGGTAAATAGAACCCAGGAGAGGTATGTAAAGTGGACCCTGGGGTTGGCAAGGAATACGCCTAAGTATATTGTCAGGAGGGAGACGGGGAGAACGAGTTTAGCGATTCTAGCAGGGAGCAGGGCGTGTAAATATGAGGAGAAATTTTTGGAAGAGAGGGGAAGTAGGCTGGTCAGGGAGTGTTGGTGGGAGAAGGAGAACAGAAGAGGGGGTGGGAAGATGGAGGCTGAGAGGGAAAGGTATTTTAGAATGAATGGACTGCAGATGGATGAAGTCAGAAGGATGCACGAGGAAGGAAGGAAGGTTTATGAATTGGTTAAGCAAAATGGCATGGAGAGAGACAAGGCAGAGGGGGAAGAGAGAATAAGAGGGTCAAGGTTTAGCGTGAACTATGTGTGGATTATGCCAAGGACAAGAGCGCAATATTTATGTGTGAAAGGAGAGAAAGGAAGTCAGGAACTTATAGCGAGGATGAGGTGTGGGTGTATGGAGGGTTTCAATAGGTTCTGGCTCCCTCGGGAGAAGAGGATGTGTGAACTGTGCGGAAAGGGGGATGCAAGAGTGGAGCACTGATTGGAGGAGTGCGGGGAGGTGGAAAGAAGTGAGATAAGCATGGAGGCACTGTTGCATGAAAAGGGGGAAAAAAGGGCAGTAGCATGGGTGAAGGGAGTGTTGGGTAAGATGGAAATGAACAGAAGGAAGGAGGAAGAGGAATGAAGACGGAAAGATTTTAAATAGAAGAGAAAGTAGATATTAGTAACGTGTAAATATTGTAAATAGTAGATAAGTAGTAGATATTAGAGCGAAAACAGAGGTTGGCAAGCGAGGCAAAGCGAAAAAGTAGGGACATGCGTGCGAGACGAGGCGAAGCGAAGCGAGGAAGGCAAGGCGATAAAAGCGTGCGACTTAGAGATAAGGAATGGATGGATGTTAGTTTTTAAGGGTTAGTTTTAAGAAAATTCTGTGAAAATGGAAGTGTAAGCAAGTCAATTTTTTTAAGGCCAGCAGGCTGAAAAATAAACGATTATCTATTATCTACTGACAGATGATTCTCATTTCGAGCCTATTTCAATCCTCAAATCGACCTTATTTTATTAGATTGGCGGATCAAACTGAAGTGCGATTGTTTTGTTGCGTGAACTGTTTTGATAACAAATTAAGTTCTAAATCGCATCCTAATTTTTACAGTGCAGAAATTTGTTGGTCCACTAAAGACGTCCAGTAGTCTTACTCTGGCAAGCTGTGCTAGACTAATTTTGATCGGATAAAAACAATTAGAGTGTAAAGTGGGCAGGTGAACCTCAATTATTCACTTGAATTCGGTCATTTAAGTTTATCGAAAGAATAGGCGAAGAGACTCCCGCATTTGCCTACACATCCACATTACCAAATTTCGTTATGGCATTGCTTCAGATCAACTCGGCAGGGAAAAACCATATCATCAAAAAACCTCCGGGAAGAATCTTACATATTTATAATTACAGTAAATTCAACTAATTTCCTGGATAGTTGTGGCCAGTTCAATTCGTTTTTTCTTACATGAAAACAGTTACTTAAGCATACCAAAGTTCTCCTCAAATTAATGAGAACTTTACGACAGAATTATGTATTGACTTGAACTAATTAGAAATAATATTTCAAGAAGCACTCGATAAAAAACAAATGATTCTCGGTCACACTAGTTCCGTCCAGCGATCAGAAATACACTCGAATTCCGTGCTGGGTCTCTCGATCCCTTAGCGAATTCCGCTCCGTGGTCATAATTTCGTCCCATCCTTTTTACTTTCCTGAACGGATGAGTTTCGTTGTATTTTGATATACTTTCGAAAAAAGATCAAATTTTTGTCATTCAAAAGTGAAAAAACGTTAGGACTAAATTTTAGGCTGATAAAGAAACAGAATATCATCTCGCATTTCAACCGCGAGACGGAACTCGTGTGCACCGCTGCTTCACTGTCACACTACAATGGTCACTTTTATTTGCTGATACAAAATGAAATTTTACACAAACGCAGCTCGAGTTTTATCCAGTGTATTTGTGCCTCCTTGAAGTCTGTGCATAGCGCGGAGGCATTGACGACACCATTTTATTTACCGTTGGTGTGACGGCGGAAATCCCAGGGAATCTGCGTCGACGAGCCGGCAACTGATTCCTCTGTTAGTTCCTTGAATCTGTCAAATTGCAACTCTGCAGTCAGTACAATTTTTGTCCCTTTTACTGCGATGTAAATGCGGCCATGCTTGCCCGGACCAGGATAGCTAGATGGTTCATTGTAATTGTAATTAACAAAAACAGTGGTTGTGAAAAACATTATACCGTGTACACGTATCGTAGCAAACACTGGATGATGCTCCGCAGGATTATGAGTCTGATGCACACCTAGGTCCACCCATTCGTCACCTCTGTCCATATAACTTATGCCATGTAATGTTCTCATATAAACGAAATATTCTGGATAATTCTTATCATCATAATGAGGTTTCATCCAGTATGGTTCACCGTAGGCGACTCTCATTTTTTTACCAAAAACAGAGCCATCCGACATTGCCAACTCAATGGAGCCTACTGGTCTAGCTAATTTTGTAAGGGAAAATGTAAATTTATTAGGTTTTTGTACACTCGTAACTTGAGCACTTAACAATCATAATCAATCACTGGTCAACAAAGAATGACATATATTCATGAGATGGAAATAGCATTTTCTAAATTGTTTTTTCGATGTATTTTTGAATTAGCAACCAATGAGCACTTTATTTTTTCGCTCACTTAACTTATTCTTAAGATAAGAGAAAATCGGCTAATGCGCAGCAGCGGGAAATGCGAAACCGTCGATTTTAGAAAAATCTGCTTACTATGAACAAGTAAGTTCAGATTCAGTATATACGCTTATAACTACAAAACCGACCAGTGCCAAAATTAAGTTAATTATGATAATTGTTCAATGCTTAAGACAAAAAGTTTGTTTTGGATGTTTATCATCATTTACAACAGTTGGGAAGAAATCATTGAAGCTTATTGTATTTTGCATTATATGCATTAAAACTTTGTTATTATTGATCTTCTTAAACAGATATAATTGATAGTGCAAGCCGCATTGTCCAACCAGTAGGGTTAGTTAACGCACGTGGACTTTTTTGTAACAGTTAATAATTGAGTATTTAATTTAATACAGATTAAATTTTTTATGTGAATGAAGTAATGCTAAGGTATTGGTCTACATATTGCATATTTTGCCACTGCATTATTGGTTATGTTTTTCTTTCTCTAGACTGACCTACATTATGCACGCCGCATCATCCGCTTCTCCCCTGATAGCAAAAAAATTTGAGGTGGGCAGGAAAGGGTTAAAAAGCCGGAAACATCTCTAATAGAAGCCATTAAACTTCAAATTTCTTGATCTTATTAAATGCTTTTATTTTTCTGTCTACCTTCACTTTCAACTGAGTTATCTATCGCTATTCAAAGTCTTCAGTGATAAAAATTAAGGCTATCGGCTGGCCTTGCTGCTTAGAATGAAACTCGAGGTAGATTCGCTTGCACATTTTTGATGATCTTTTGGGAACCCGTTTCGATTTTGCAAGCTTTCTTAGATTGAAATAAAGAAAAGATTTCAGAGACTACATTTTGTGTATTTTATATTTTTGCCGTAACTTTCCTGACTTATAACACAAGTTGAAGTCACTGTACAAAATTCGAGAAATTTAAGATTTGTTAATAAATTTCCACGTGATATATCCTCTTCAAAAAGTCAGGCATATCTCTCAATGGCACAGGGAATTTTTTTTGGTAGAAAAATATTTTCTATACACATTTTATAACGGGTAAGTAATTTAAAGAATTATTCGACACGCAAAATCTCAGAAACCTGGTCTGCCTAATATATAAAAAAACTTCTTTTTTTATGAAGGCATTGCCCGTATTCTGTTGACCAGTGCTATTATTGATTGTCAATTACAATATAGAGCAATGATTTTCCTCATCACTTTTATGCTTCACAAGAGGATTCAATTTGGAATTGTTCAGTTGATCTAATTTGGTAATATATGTGTAGCAACAAATTTTAAGGAATTGATATTCAAAAGTTCTCGATTTGTGAAGCTTGTAATATTTTCAAATAAAAAAATGTCAACTTAGTATGCTGAAAAGTAACATTTTTTGAGATTATTGGCTTCTACATTTCAATTTTGCAATTATTAATGAATTTTACTCGAAGACAAAAAATAATTGCAATTGACTGGCGTTTGCAGATATTTCTATTCTTTTAAGCTTTGAATGCTCAGTGATTCAAAATTTAAAGCTACTGCTTTGAATTGGTTACAATTTTGATTGTCTTATAATCAAGCAATGTTGTATTTTGAAGCATTCGAAATAAAACAAATTTCAAAATATTTCTGAAACTCTATTTATTGTGCAATAATGAGAATTTTCTTGTTTGGAAACCTTAAGAGGAATGAACGATGCAAATTGAATGCTTTTAATGAAAATAAATAATAACTATAATATTATACATATTATACTCACTAAAACAATTAACGAAGCTGACACACATGAGGAGTAAAATAGCAGCAGACTTCTTCATTTTTTCAAATAATTACAATGACAGACAAAGGAATGAGTACACTAATTTCCAGAATTGCGTTTGCATAGTGACTTCATGGACGCCTGCTATATATACTCATTTTTACGACATCAACCCAATAACCAGCTTTATTTATTCTTCAAGATAAATAAGGTAAAACGAGAAAGATTGTTGATCTCAAATCTTCAAGTTTCTCATATTTTCTATATTTATTATCCATGGAACCTTCGGAATAATTAAAGGTGACATGATGTGTGAAAACAAAAATTAATAACCTGAGATGTTTCATAAAATTGTCAGCATTTTAAGTGTTGACATTTCAATTTTTTTATTTTTCAAATATCGAATTCTATCGTCCGTCAGATTAAGAATATTTGACATAGAATGCTTCCCATTTCAAATTGATCGTAATGAAAAATGTACAATTGTTGATCGATTCCACTTCGATTCATGCAGCGATTTCGATGTTCATGAAAATAGATTTATTTATCTCGGCTGTAAATATTAACTAAAAACTGTGATGAGGAAGTGAGACATGAAAAACAGAAAAATTCAATGAAAGAACATAATCTTGCAAAATTCTCAACTACATTGAAAAAACGGGAAGGCTATAATATTGTGAAACTGGTGAAGAGACTAAAAGCGTCGCACCCACCAGATAACATATTTAAAATTTATTGTTTCATAATGAAAAATTAGAATCACTCATAAGTTTTAATTTATTGTATCATTTATTCATGTCCGTCATTTTTGGAAATTCGCAAATAAAACAAGTAACTAGCAATAATTGTACAGAAATTTAATATGAATTTAACTCTACGTGCCAAAAAAAACCTGGCGAGTAAAAAGCGAACCTTCCCAAAAATAAATTGAAAAATTTCAGTGAAC
The DNA here is from genome assembly GCA_932178445.1 of Andricus quercusramuli. NCBI lineage: Eukaryota > Metazoa > Arthropoda > Insecta > Hymenoptera > Cynipidae > Andricus > Andricus quercusramuli. The sequence goes on along the minus strand of CAKNXH010080536.1, from coordinate 24,528 downwards.
TTTATTCATCAGAGACAAGACGAGAATTCAAAAAAATCTTGCATATGTCAGGCAATTTCTATAACTTCAGAGTAACTGTCAAAAAGAATGAATTCGAACATTCTCAAAATTTTAATTTTTTGTATTTCTTTTTCAAAAGATTTGGGTTAAAAATGTTACAAGTTCAAGATTCTGGTCATTGAATATTAATGGTCAGTGAAAAATAAAATGTTCGTAATCAGCGCTTCAAAAGAAAATAAATATACAGAGTTTAAACAAGATCGGAGATAAGGGCTACTCGGACCTACACTTATAATTTCAGTTACATTCTCAATTTTTTCTAAAGCATGAAGAAAACATCGCAAAAAATTGTCTTTATCGGTAATTTTTTTTACCTGTACTGAGGACCTTCTTCACTAGGCCGATTTTGCAGACGCAAATTTGAAATATGTTCTCTTAAAAAAAAAATATATATATTCTGACGATTTCAGTTACAGAACAATTTACCTTCAAAATTTAAAATAGTAGAGTTGCAATGCCTTTTTCGCCAGGAAAAAAGCAGTCTTTATTTGTAAAGTTACCTTATTTTCCTGAAAATGGCAAAAACTGATAGTAAAAAAACTAAGTTACAAAAACCTTTGTCAAAACAAATTTTTTCAGTCAGTTTTGAAATTCTTTCATTACAAGTCACGCTTCTTATTTGAATTTGAAATTACTCGTGATCAGTCATATTATTTTCTTTCTCAAAATCATTGGAAAACAATTCTTTTCACAGATCTGATTTTTTGCGCAAAACTACTTTCAAAGAAAGCTGGTGGTTTTTATGTATACATATATGTAGAATTCTTGATATGGCGAATGACAAAAAAATATGCATAAAAAATCTAAAAAACGAGACAATTTTTTTTATTTTTCTCTGTCAAATCATTTTTTTATATCATATGATCTATTATTTTCAAAAAATCATTTTTGCGGAAACGGCTTCTACTTAAATAATCACTTACTGAATCATATCGACACTCAACCCTTCGTTGACAGAAAATATTTCATGATTTAAAAACGTTTTATAATTATCTTATTTTATCAACTTAAAAGTTCAGCTATTTGGTTGAAATATTCTGTATTTTTTTGAAATTCTGTCTCTTATAGTACAATATCAATATTTTCGGTGACTCATTCACCTTTTCAGTTAAAAGTACTTTTAAGAATTCCAATTTTTTTGGAAAATTCTTGTATTTTGTTATAATGAAACTTTTTTGGTAGAAAATTGATCTTTTTAGTCGAAAATTCATCTCCTTAATTGGAAAGTATTTTTTTAAATTAAAAATTAATGTTTCCAACTAAAAATTTTACTGTTCCTTTTTTTGTTGTAAATTTGATTTTTGATGGAAATTTAATATTCTTGGTTGAAAATTCATCAGTTCAGTTGAAAATTGGAATATTTTTTTCAAATTCTTCTATTTTGTTGAAAAATTCTCTTTTTCGGTTTCAAAATTTAACTGTTGTGTTGAAATTTCATTCTTTTGGTCAAAGATTCATCATTTTATTTTAAATCAAATTTTTCTACTCGTGATTTCAACTAATTGGTTGAAAAATAGTTCTTTTTTGTTAAAAACGAACTCTTTCGACTGAAAATTTAACTGTTTCGTTCCTTTCTGATCCATCTTTTGTGATAGATTATGAATATTTTTGGTTGAAAATTCATCTATTTTGTCGAAACTTTGTCTTTTTTTGGTAGAAAGTCTATCTTCTGAGTTTGAAATTCAACTATGGTCAGAGATTCAACTATTGGGTTAGAAATGAATTTTTGTTTGTTTGCTGAAGATTTATTAATTCAGTTACAAATTAATTTGTTCGCTTAAAAACTTAACTATTTTCCTTAAAAAAAATTTTAATCAATTCTTTCGACTGATAATTGAACTATTCTATTATTGGCTTCACATTTTTCTTTTTTATTTGAAAATTACTAATTGATCACTTTACTTTTCTGGCTTGAAATTCATTTATTTAGTTATGTAATAAACTATTCTTTTCGAAGTTCAAAATTTGGTTGAGAATTCAGTTCTTTGAGTGACTTTTCCTTCAGTAGCAATTAATTTTTTTAAATGGAAATTCAACTATTCTCTTCTTTGGCGAAATTTTACCTTTTTTGGAAGATATTTAATCTTTTTGATTGAAATTTCATCTGTTTAATTAAAAATTAGTTTTTTCATTTAAATTTAACTTTTTTGATTAGAAATGCAACCAAGTTTTCTGCCAGAATTTTTTTATATACATTCCATCTTTGTAGTAGAAAATTCATTTATTTGATTGGGAATTTAACTAATTCATTCGGAAGTTTATTTTAGTAATTTATTTTTCTTCATTGAAAATTGAAATATTTGATTGAAAATTCATGTATTTTGTCAACAATGATTCTTTTTTGGTAGAAAATTAATAAATTCAGTAGAAATTTTTATTTTTCTGATTCACAATTAGTTTTTTGATTGCAAATTAATTTTTTAAATAAAAATTTAACTAATCAATTTTTCTTTTGAAATTTTTCTTAAAGAAATTTAATCTTCTTAGTTGAAAATGTATCTTCTTGGCTGAAAATTTAACTACTTTCATACAAATTTATTCTTTTTGGTGAAAAACATATCTCTGTTAATTAAAATTGGAATTACCTCATAACCATGCTTTAATCTTTTGAAAAAAAAAGTATGCGATGATTTTTTCTTCAAATTAAAGATAACAAAATGAGTATTGGATGATCAAACAAAAAAGATACTCGTTCTTCTTTGGTCATCCTATTAGGGCGCATCTTAGTGGGCACAGAATATTGAAATGGCTTCGAGAACGAGGTCTTATTTTCAAATATATATTAGATAAGCTTTCTCTAGGTCGAAGCTTGTTGTATTTCGAAAAGTTCTGTCTGGAATAAAAATTCTAGAAAACAATCAATAACTGAAAAATTAACCATTAAAAACTTAGAAAAAAAAAAACTGAAGAGTTTTATAAGGAAATTGAAAAACATTGTAAGTAATGCAGCAGAAAACCCAAATTTTGAGGATACCACTACAGAACCCAAAATAATAGAAAATATATATAATTATAGATATATAATAATTTGTTTAGAGCC
>CAKNXH010080536.1:11057-21328 GCA_932178445.1 Andricus quercusramuli | reverse complement strand
ATATATATATATATATATATATATATATATATATATATTTATATCAATTTCAAGTTTCACGACAAAATTTTGATAGTGATAAATGGATATGTTTGATAAAAGCAGGTGGTTCTGTAATATTTTTAGCTTTATTCAAACAATGAGAAGTTGATTGCGGTACACATAGATAGATTGTGTAACCTCCAGCAAGGTTTTTATTTCACATACTAAATCTCTCTTACCTTGCTCAATTCACGCCTCGTGTCTAGATTCACCGAAAAATTTGTTTAATTTTCAACGAATTTTATTTAACAGCAGATAGTTGTATTCCGTAAGTTATTCCTGACATATAATTCTTTATAATTATATTTAATAATATTTAGGATATTGTAATTATATTAAATCATGTTTTAATTTGTAAAAGGGATATTTGAGAAGAACTTCACTACTTCCTAAATAAAATAATTTCTATAAAAGCGTTGCAGATAGAAAAGGATCGATCAGGGAATGAAACATTCCACTGTTTTTTACATTAAATGAAAATTTTGACTTTTGTTTTACATAGAAGGAGAAACTGTGAATAGGTTTGAAGGCTTTCAAATTGAAAATTACATCCGTCAACATGTGGGGAGAACTAAAATTCGAATTTTTCATAAACGACGATTTTTTAGGAATGAAGATATGAGAAATAGATTTAAAAATTCTTAAAAAGTAATTTCATTCCTGAAGTTAATTTCCTCTTCAAAAAAACTCCCTTACCATGATTTTAAAAACTGTCCTGGCTTTTTATTTAGCCTAGGCTTAGAGATACCAAGGTCCATAGTGTACATTAGGGTGGTCCAGAACTTTTTTTTCGAATTTTCATGAATGGTGCCTGGAAATTTGTTCTAATCCATACCAAAATAAATGTATTTTTCCAAAATGACATTTAGAGGTGGCGCAAGGCCCATGAAGTTTAGCGCGTATTTCGGAAAAAATAAGTCCTGGAACATTTCCTAGATTAGTGCTAGACTTCTGGACGGACCATCATTTTTATGAAGTCTCATATACTTTCTATAAAGTGGTCATACATTTTCATGGAAAAATAAAGAAAAGTCATGGAAGTTTTCAAGGGCAGTCAAGAAACAACAGGCTTGGAAGTCTTATAAGACAGTTTACAAAAAAAAGGTATACAGTCATGAAGTGACTATAAAATAGCTCCATTTTTGCAAAGATTTGAATTGAATAAGTGCGTGATTCAAAAACTAGGAACCTGAATACAAGTCAGGAAAACAGTCCATGGCTGTCTGCGAGAATTTTCAGAGGCGTGCTCAGTGGGGCTCAGAGACAAATTCACAATGGTATGAGTGAAGTAGACACTGGATGATGATTCAGTGCTCCCGAAACTCGCATCATTATTCACTGCGTGTGCGTCAAGTCGACAACTAAATTGGTTACCATTGGTTTGCTTATTTAAAATGAATAAATGTGCAAATGAATTATTTACAACGAAAAGTAATTGTAAAACGGATAAAGATATTAAGATATTAATTGTAAAAAATTTTTTACAACTTGTTGCATAAAGGATTTAAAGGGCTTAACGGAATAAGCATAGGAAATCAGCCCCCATTATGGAAGATATGGAGGGGAAAGCAAAATCTAAAAAGTGATTTTTCTCGAAAACGGCTCGATTGATTTTGATGAACAAAATATATATGTTTCTAAGACCACTCTGGAGTATTAAAAAAAAATTGATAAATTTCTCGAACAAACAATAAGCATTGAAAACATGTTTTAAAATTTTGAAAATTTTTTTTTTTCTATGTTCTTTTAGAGATACCACTTTTATTTTCTCAAGCAAATATCCTTGCATTGTGTACTACAACTCAGATTTTTTATAATTTATTTATGTGGTGGAATATAGTTAAAAAAACAATGTACGTAACAGTGCGGCGCCGCCCGATGCCGAGGTTCACGGTGGATGGATGGGACCCATTTTTTTAAAGGACGTCGCCTCTCAATCTCCTTCACTATCACTGTCAATTACTGGAATGCAATTATCGTTCTTAAATAAATCGCTCAGTATTTCTGGTGGTTCAAAAACTTTTGATAAATACTTTGCGTAAGATAAATAATAAACGATAGCTGCAATGTGCGTGCCAAAAATATGCCAAGGCACTTGCGAGATGGATGCAGAAAGCTGTCATCCTTGGGTCGCTTCGTGTCCTCAAGACACACGAGGTTTTCGCCGGCCTGTCGTTGTGATTTCGTCGTGCCCTGTGACCACCCATCTCACGGATGTGAGGTGTGGCCATAGGTGTAGTTTACCGCGGTTAAACTGGGGCCTATTGACATTTTTTTTTGTTTAGATGGCAGTTGTTCTTAGTGGTACCCTGCGCTGGTTGTTTAACTTTTTTTCAAATTATATATATACACTTAAAACAGTGCAATGTGCGTACAAAACAACTGAACGGCGGGCTAGTGACAGTATTGAATGGTTCGTCACCGTCACCGTTCAAATTCAACTTAGCGTCGTTGCGTTCCTATGGTAACCAACATGACCGCGGAGCTGCTATGCGCGATTTGGATGAAAATGGGACGATCTTTCTTTGGCTAGACCATGAGTGGGTTGCATCATGCTCTTTCTCCTGGTGCTACGAGCGACTAAATCTCGCTCGTTTCTGCACAAAGAGTGCAGCACCTGCTAGTGCAGGAGAAATTAAATTTACACAGATACGAGAAATGTATATGAAATATTCCAATTTGAAGATTTTGACTGACATTTGAGCGGTCTCGGACTAAAATAATCGATTATAAGACGTAGAATTTTTAAAGATAAATAAACTCTCATATGCGACGAAAGTAATAGCTCTGTAAAAGTCGCTCGATTTAACACTAATTATTGATATTATTCTAAGAACACTTTTGAAAATATACGAGTGTTGAGGAAATGTATTTCTTGTCACGTAGCGAGTATTCAATATTTCAATTTAAGAAAGGATGTCGTAAATTTATTCTAGATGTAATCAATTTTTAGAACACGAATGACTCTTAAAAATTGTTTATATTGAAATACCTGCATTCTTTCATGTACCAAAGTAGGTTATTAACGCCTTAGATTATAGGTGTTCTTTGTATATACTACGGTTAATTAGAAAGGCAATATCCGGACGTTAGGGGCCGCGAATGTTTATATAAACTGGCGACAGGCTCAAGTACTGCGACTTTTGGGGCGACGTAGTTTCAAATCTAGGTTTTCGAAGAAATCACGTATCACGTGGAGATGGTAAGTTCCATCTCACATGATACAGCATGTAGAGGTATGGTAAAAATTGTACGTGAGATATGTGTGTGTGTGTGTGAGTGAGTGTACGACTGTGTAAGGAGTGGGAGCAGCGAGCTTGAGGTCATGGGACCATGAATAAGGCGAGGGTGGATGCTGGATGATATAGAACAGAGCAAAGTAGGTAAATTATTAACAGCCTAGTGTTCGGTTCGTTATTCGACTCAGGCTCGACAATATATATTTTTTATTTCAACTGTAGATATTTTACGTTTTTTATTTCAAATGATTGCCGGGTTTATTCCAATAATTGAATCAACAGCACGAACCACCAATGAGAGAGTTTCGCAGCCATTAGACCTGCGCGAAACGTAACACTGGCAACGAGCGGATCATCGTACAGTGTTTTCAGCTCCTCTTTGGTACCTTCTCCCATCGCTAGAAGCCGAACGAGGCCGGCCATTGCCGATCATGCACGAACCCAGAAAGAGCCCGTTGGCGCGCAATTTAAATGCCTAACTTTAATGTTTCATACCATTCGCACTGGACATGCCTTTGTTTACAATGTAAATAGTGCATAGGGGTATTTCAATTTATGAAAATGATTATGAATGAATTTCGTTTTACTTTTAGGACTAATATACGAATTAAAGAAAAAATTAGAGGGCAATGCAATTAAGAACTAATATATTTTTTATTTTAATATTATTGCAGTTTGAAAATCTAGAATAGACTAGAATTTTATTTCTTGATGTACATACTCATTATACTTTTACGTATACGACCTTCATACCTTCTAAGTAATACTTTCACTTTAGCACTTTTTTCCATGCTTCGCAGTTACAAAAATCACATGTTTAGCTAATTCATGTAATTCCCCGCTTATTATCCTAACAATCATTTATACTGAAATTCCTTAATATTGTCACTTTATTATCTCTCTCATGAGCCTTATTCTGAACAATTACATTTATAAAAACATTAGTATTCAAATTCCTACAATAATTAAATTTCTACAGTATTGAATTTAACTAAAGTTTGCTGACAGTCTGTTTTTTTTAATCGTCGCTTATAATTCCATCTTCACTAAAAAAAACCGTCAAATCTTTTTCTATTTTAACCCTGAATTATATTGCTGTGATTTTGAAGCAATATAGGATATAAATAAATATTTTTTCATCTGTAACATTAATTTTAGTTTCTCGTGCATCATTTTGACGATATTCCCTTTCTGACTACGTAATAATTTTAATATGAAATAATTTAAAAGTCAGTTGTGACTCGATTTTCGTAACATCGTACATGTGTGGCATTGTGCTATGACTATAACTTGAAATATTCAAGAAAGTATGAAAAGAACAACCGCCCGTTAATTGCGTTAAGTTATTACGAAAAAAGTATGCAGGAAACCATCACTTGATTTCTATGGGGATTGAAACTATTGTGATAATTAAAAAGGTATTAAAATTATAATCAAATTAATTTAAGTTGACCTGAAAAATTGAAAAAACTTTACCTGAAAAACCTGGAAATTACCTGGAATTTGAAATGTATTATTATTATTATACAATTAGGCTCAAATTATTTACTGCAACCGTCTCCTTTTTGCTGGCTGCTGGTCTGTTGGTATACGTAACATGTGGTCAAATCCTGTATGGATATTAACGGTTTAGACCATGTTTAGCGCTTCCTTTAGTGCTTCCTTTTGTAAGTGAGTTGGCTTTGAAATCGAATGCTTTAAAATTACATGCTTTTTTTTCGTTGAGCGAAAATTTGGAAGCTCGACTTTTTCCTTGCTCACGGACGTCTTATTCATCTTTTGGGACCGTTGCTTTTCAATATTCGAGTAACTTGAAGAAGCAATGACATTATCAAAATGTGGTATACATTCGGTATTGTCTATTGCTGTCGTTTGCTTTCTTTTTGAAATTTCTTCAGCAGATTGAAGAAAGCGATCAGCATCCTTAAGCAATCTGTCAAATACTATGGAATCCGATGGTTCGTCTTTCGCGATGTCGCCCGTTACAGAATTTATCAATTCTAAAGTTGCTTTCAGTTTAGCAGCTTCATTCACGCCCTCTCCAACGTGAACAGACTGATGTTGTACTGACCGAACTATACAATCTACATGTTGATTGAAACTTTCATTGTTTTTTTTCATGCTCAACATAAGTTCTATAATTTCTTTGATGAGAAAGGACTCTCACACATGCGTATATATGCTTACACATGTTGCATCGGACTAAATGGTCCGCACAATTACACGTAAATTGGTGAATGCATACACGACATTTTGGACATTTCATAAGGCAGTTGCACTCTATGAAAGCATTGTCCAACATCACTTTGTATGGCTGTCTGGACGAATGTGACGATTCGACTCTCCATTCATTTTCAGATATATTCTGAATCATGTTGTCGAACACTTTATGGCTCTTATCGTGTCGTCGAGCTATCTCCTGCATCCTAAATGTTGGAGTATTTTTTATTTTACGTATCATTCTTTCAAACATGGCATCTCACGTAAATCGGAGAAGTAGTGACACAATTTTGTCAACTCTTCTGTTTTTTTTCCGTCCATGTAGCAATACTTAGAGTTTTATTGTGTGCTTCTGAGAACATGTTGGTTGTTAAGCCTATCCCAAGACGAAAGCAGCAGGCCCACAGCTTTGGTCGATTCGCGTAGTGTTTTTTGAAATATTCTCCGAAAATCTGCGTATCGACATCAGACAAGCATTTGCTCAAAAAGTTTTCAAGCAACTGGTAAAACTCTGCCTCTTCCGTCATCTCCATGAGCGTGCGGCACATTCAATATGCTGTTTCCCGTTTTTTTAGATTTTTAATTTTTGACAGATTTTGATTCCAGCTGCGGTCCACGTGCCAAATGCACAATAAATGATGTCCGGGTTGACTCATAACTTTTGACCATGCATTAATATATGCTGGAGCATCATCTGTCATGAAAGCATCCGTGAATATTGTCTTTTTTTTATTGCTTCAAACAACTCGGCCATGGCTGTTTCGTGTATTCGATTGCTAAGGCACTGAGCGAATGGTAAACCTGAAAAACACATAAGCTCATTTATTTGTATATTTTTTGTCTATTTCGAAATTTCAAATTTTTTTTCTTACCTTTCCCTGATTCGTCAACAGTTACAATAGTTGTAAGTTGAAAATCATACTGCGTTGTACCGTGTGTACTATCAATGCTTATTTTTTTCTTGGCAAATTCGATCAATTCTTGCACTTGGTAATCTGTCATTAGGACTAGCATGAAATCTTCATCCTTCAGATTACTATCAGCATCGTGGTGATCTTGCTGTTTATACAGTAATAGTGGACTCGCAGATCCTTTCTCATTCGCCTGTTGGACCCACATATGTGTACTCCAAGCATCGTTACTATGCACTTTATCCAAATCAAGATCAAAATCTCTAACTATATTTCGCAGATCTCTTTTGTCTACTGCATGAAGACGCTTTATGTTCCCCGGAGACCTTCGGACGTCTTCTATAATACGATTAAACGTGACCCCCTCCTTGATGCGTTCTGCTAACAAACTTCTGTTTCTTTGGTCAGGAAAAGATGTTTAATTTCTTTCTTGTGACAGTGTGTCTTATGGTAAATTACATGAATTCCATGTTCACCCTTATCAGTCTTCATCATAGCAGGACAGCGCTTTCCTATTTTTATCGAATCCTTCCATTTAAACCTATCAGAATCCTTATGGCGACTTGTTCCTGATCGATGACAAACGTAGTAGAACTTCTTTCCATCAACCGATCTCTTGATGAAACTTGATAGTGTCTCAGATTCTTCCTTAGATTTCCAAATGTTGAATTCTGCATTCAAAAAATAGTATATATACACTACCGTCGGAAATTGTGCGCACGACTCGCGTGAGCGCTATGAAAAATCACTGCTGACTTCGAACCACGATATTTCGGCGAAAAAAAGAGATAGGGCATTTTTTCAAAAACAGTTGGGAAGCTCATGAAATTCCACGTCTACTGGTACCCAACAAATATTTTGCTGACCTTCTGTAAATAGTACAGCACTTCAGAAGTTAAAAAAAAAATTCAAGATTTTCTCAAATTTTCTACCTTAAATTCAACTTTTTGCGCGACCTCGGAAGATTGTTTCATAGATCTAAAAATTATACGACATCTAGCCTGAATTCTTATCTTCAATTTAAGCCAAGAAAACTTGAAAAATTTTCAGGGATTCCCGAGATATGATTAAAAATGTGCAATCGTATCTGAGCTCAATTTTAATAGACGATCACGGGTTTCGGCTGGTCTTCTACTCGCCTCCTTCGTTGAGGCAGGACCGAATAGGCCACGCACAGAGGTGGCGGCTAAGTGGATATTCTCCTGTTATTGAATATGGAGATAATATTAGGTTCAAATAATTGTTAACAATCACAAATAACGATAAATATTTTTTTTTTATTCACCATAATTTGAAATAAAAATGACTAATGAAGAGAACCAAAAGTATAAGAGGCGCCACCTTAGTGCGTGGCCTATTCGGTCCTGCCTCAACGAAGGAGACGAGCAGCAGACCGGCCGAGTACTGTGATCGTCAATAAAAATTGAGCTCAGATACAATTGAACATTTTTAATCATATCTCGGGCAGTCATGAAGATTTTTTAAGTTTTCTTGGCTTAAATTAAAGATAAGACTTCAGGCTCGATGTCATATAATTTTAAGATTTTTTAAACAATTTTTCGAGGTCGTGCAAAAAGTTGAATTTGAGGTAGAAAATTTGAGAAAATCTTGAATTTTTTTTTTTTAACTTCTTAAGTGCTGTACTGTTTACAGAAGGTCAAAAAAACATTCGTTGGGTACCAATAGACGTAGAATTTCTTGTGCTTTCCAACTGTTTTTAAAAAATGCCCTATCTCTTTTTTCCGCCGAAATGTCGTGGTTCGAAGTCAGCACTGATTTATAATACCGCTCACGCGAGTCGTGCGCGCAATTTCCGACGGTAGTGTATATATATATATATATATTGTAAGAGTACAATTGTTTTTAAAACTTACCGTTACTCGGCTCACGCCCATTATCTGAAATTCCCTACGGTAAAATCAAAATTTGTGAATGTGAGTTGGGCGCCAGGCGCGCATGCGCCAACGGGACACTCAAAACTCAAAAGACTCCATAAACGGGGCGTGTGCCAGAGGGTTTGCCCGGACAGGCTTCAGCCCTTTCATTAAAGTTGTAGGTAGAGGGGGTGGTTCAATCTATTTTTAGAAAAATCCTTAGGCACAAACGCGACTCTTACTCGGAAATAAGGTGAAACTAGTTGATACAAAATTGTGTTAACATTTATTCAAACCTATCGGCAGATAAAATAATTTTTGTAATTTCGCGATAAATAACAACAACAACAAAATAACGATAGCTAATAACGAGAAAGCTAGTTCGTTCGGGCGGTACTCCAAAGCTCAATACCTAAAATACGTCATTTTAATACTAGGTAAAAGAACTAACCTCAAAATTTTCTATAAACCGAGATTTCTTAAAGTGAGGCACATTATCCATAGCTAGAAAAAGGCTGAAAAGAAAGTGAAGCTCACCGGTGGCTCACAATTTTAACATGCAGTCAACATGGCGTCCTGAACGCGAACATTAATTTTGCGTCAAGACTTCACCCGAAAGCATTATTTTATACTACATTTTCAAATGAACAAATGAGGCCATCTTGGCATTTAAAAGAAACGCTATCCAAGTGAAGTGACAAAACTACCGGGTATCTAACATAAACTGAAAATGATTAACAAGAGCAACACATTAAGGCGACAATCAATACCGATCTTTCCACAATACGATAGCAAAATTTACGAGAAGTAATACCATAGAATTTGGAGACTCGAGGGGTTCCTCATGTTCAGAGTATTATTCCAAAAACGATACTCTAAAACTCAAATTACTCCTCTGAACATGAGTGCCCACGAGGATCCGTAGCGTACCAACCATAATTAATTGGACCTTACCTCAACAAAGTGAGTTAACTGAGTCTAAATAATAATTTTAATTGAGCGATACTTCGCGGTAGCAAAAGAAAAATTCAAGGAGCAAAGTCGCGACTGTCTCTCGGCACGTGGCTGCCGGACGAAAGAGGACCCGGCTTCCCGGTCGTCGAGCGAGTCGTCTCGTCTCCTTTGGGCGAGTTTCCATAGCGCGGCGCTGATTGACTGCTTGCTTGGCGCGACCGTGGGGTTGGTCGATTTGAATGTAGCTCGTTGGTCTCTATATCATCGTGCCTGCCTGGTAGAAGATGCAGGGACGGCTCAATTTATAATCTGTAACTAAATTAAAATATCTGAAGCGTAGATCCGAAGCATTTCCGGTAAATGAGGAAGCTCTCTCCTCACTCTGGAGCGAGTGTCCGCATTGGCAAAACACACGACAACAAATCTAGGACAAAACAGACCTGCTTCTCATCCTCATCGCGGGAGTCTTGAAGTAGGCTGAAATCTCGGTCCAGTGCCGTAGGGCGGAGGGCCCGGTTAGGGGATGTGAGGGCATCCTCCCTCATAAGGATTACTGGTGCAGACCCAGGTATAGCTCCAAGGCTACTAAGTTCATTCCCAAAGCTCAGGGAAGAGGATCCGAAGCATTCCTGGCTCTGGAGGCATCCAAGGTTTCCAGCCAGGTCCCGGGACTATTGGAGACAGCAAACGGAAAGGCGGGAACCAGATTTAAATTCAAATCTCGATTCCTAATTTAGATAGAGACAGCGAGCGAATCCCAGTTTTTCCGCAGGCCTACAGAATTCCGGAATCCCTCGTTGTCCATCGTTGAGAGGAGTGATGAGGCAAGGTCATGATTAACAAACAAAATACCCTAATAATTAATCCTAATTCTTAAAATTAACCTAATTATGCCCTTGGAGTGCCGTGCCACGTGACGAGAGAACAGGTATCGCTTTAAAAATCAAATAATAATTTAAGTAAGGACGCCTAAAATTTCGTCTTGTTACAATATATATATATATATATATATATATATATATATATATATA
>CAKNXH010080536.1:0-10957 GCA_932178445.1 Andricus quercusramuli | reverse complement strand
AATTATTATTATCGACGTAGGATGCCTTTTTATAACGTTTTTTATTTAATTCGACACCACTACAAATTATCCCTTTTTTTGCAAAAATTTCCTCTGATTTGTTATAAAATGTTATCAAATATTAAAAGTACGGACTATTTTTTTGAAATACTATTTTTTTCAATTAAAGCAAGTTTGTTCAGAATCAATAACTGTTTTTCCTGTGAAATATATTCAGTTATTAATCAAAATCTTACCTTTGCCAGATTTGAAACTGATTGTATCTGTTTCCATCATGAAATTATGACAAGCAGCAAGGTGATTATGCAAGTCGTTGTATACTCTGAAAAACGTCTCGCAATAAGAGCATTCGAATTTAGGTTGAGAAATAGGATTCGATTCCTGCTGATGAATTGTAAGCAGGTGTTTGGTCATATCAGTTGTACAAGAAAAAACATCATTGCACACTTTGCATTGCACATTGTTCATATATAAAAAATTTATAATTAGAGAAAGAAAATTTATAATATTTATTATTTTATGCGAAAGAAAATAATAAATGATATAATAATATAAACTTTTGCAACTAGAAGAAAATTCGAGAAAATGGTGGAGATTGGGACTTTCAGTTTTTGGACAACTTTTTTTTTAAATGTTGTATCTTGGGTATCAAAATTGACCGATTTAACTTTTCGATGTCTGAATCTACTTGTTTTAGGACACATTTCAAAATGAAAAATTTCAAAAAGAAAATAATTCAATTTTCAAATAAAAAAGATAAAATTACAAACAAAAAATATAACATTTTGGAAATGCTGTCTCTCTGAAAATTTTCATTTCATCGAAAAATATCATGAGAATAAATTGTTCGAATTTCCGAGTACTATGAACAGCCGCACATATATTTTTCAAATTTCGAAAAAAATGGTCTCAAAAATTTTCACAATGCTCTCACTTTTTGAATTTCCATCCAAAATGGCTGGGGGTCAAATTTTACACGAAGCTAATACCTTCTCTAGATGAGAATGTAAAAGAAAAACACGAATTTTCAACCAAGAAGGTCAATTTTCTACCAAAAAATCAGATTTTCAACCAAATACATTAATTATTTACGAATAAGTTGAACTCTCAACTAAAAAAGATCAATTCTTCATTCAAAAATGAAATAGTTAAATTTTAAGTTAAAAAATTATCTTCAACCAAAAAGATAGATTTTTAATTGAGTATTTCAATTTTCAACAAATTCCAATTTTAAACACGAAATGTAAAAAATTTTAGACAAATGCCTACAACAAATTTTTGGATCACCCTCTTTCAATGTCTCTCTTAAATGTTTGTCTATCTCTACGAAAGGTACGTATATGAAACACATTTCTTCTCATCAAGTTTTCATTTTCCAGGCCTGAAAATGGGTACAAATAATATATTTTTCAACCAGAATTCAAAATTCCAGGAATTTTTCTATGCAGTTCTTTTTCAAACCAAAGACTCTTCCAAAATTTTCGGGTGGAAAATTCAGTAATTTTGCAGAAGATTGTTTTTTTTTTGTCGAAATTCAGGGTTTTCAACTGAAAACATAACTGTTCCACTTTGGGTTAAAAATATATCTTCTTTAGCTGAAAATTGAAATATCTGGTAGAAAATTCATATATTTCGTTGAAAATTCGTCTTCTTTTAATCGAAAACTTTTTTCGTTCATCATCTCAGTTGAAAACGTCATTTCTTTGGTTGAAAATTAATACTTTTTGTTGAAAATTCGACATTCTTTCTTTTTTTCAATTTGACCTAGTTCATTGAAAATACGTTTTTTCATTGAAAATTAATTTATTCTTTTAGTTCAGAATCGAACTTCTTCGTTAGAAATTATTTTGCGTGTTTCAAAAACATCTTTTTTGTTGAAAATGTTAATATTAGGTTAAGAATCAATTTTTCAAAAGTCAAAATGTCTATATTCGAATTCTGTTAATAGGCGCATCTTTTCTTCAAAATTCATCATTTTAGTTGGAAATTCGTTTTTATAGTTGAAAACAGTTGAAAGCTGGATTTAATTGAATGAAATTAATTCTTTTTGGTTGAAAATTCAACTACTTGCTTGAAAATTCAAGTATTTTCATAAAAATTCATCTTTTTAATAGAAAATTAATTACACTGCTTGACTTTCGAGAGAAAAAACTTTGCACTTCAGACATTATTTTTATCTCTATTGAAATGATAAAAGCGGTTTAAAAAAGTTAGGAAAAATAAGAATTTCGTACAATCTTGAAATTATAATTTATCGATATGGGCTTTCAATTAATTGTAAATTTACTTAGAACTCTGAATAAGAATTAAAAAAGGTGATGAAAATGGAAAACGTGATCAAAGGACTGGAAATTAATTATACAAATTTAGGGTCTTCATGCACTACTCTTCAGATTTTCACAATTTTATCGGTTGTACATTTTTCTACTTTGCCATAGAAAATTTCAATTATTTAGCAAGCTTCGTAAACGATATTTTTTTTGCAAAAGGATAAACTTGAGTATCTGAAGTTTTTTATTTTTTTATTTTACAGTTTTTTTTCACGAAAATAGCTATTTGTGATACAAGTACCCTAAGTGGCACTTTGACGGCCCAGTATGAAAGTTGCACTAAGTTCAATGCAAGGAAAACGTTGCTTTTTAAAAGTCCTAGAATATTATCATAGTTAACTTTTTTAATTTTCTTGAAAAATCAAAATTTTTGTCGCATAAAAAATAATGGAAAATCAGAAATTTTTGTTTGCGGTCTAACTATGCAAGAGGTGAAAAAGGATGATTCATTTAAAAACAAAATAAAAAATTAAATTTTCAGACAAACAACACAAGCTACAAGAAAATGAATGGACAAAAGTTGTTTACCGAAAAAGAGCTAAAAATTTGTTATTAATCGTTTTTTGATAGGATACGTAGTTCTTGTTGCAATTGTAAAAAATAACATGAAAAATACGAAAATTAAATTTTTGGAAAAGCAACGCAAAATACGAAAAGGAAATTAATTGACAAAAGTTGTTCAAGCCCCTGGCTAAAACCCCTTATTATAATTACTTCTTCACATTTTCTCCAAAATATATTTTTGTCTAAAAAGGTACCTTTGGTCTGAAAAATATAATTCCTAAGAGAAAAATAAGTGATTTGACCGAGCAAAAGAACCTTATAAGTTGATGAATTTGATACTGTGAGTTTGTTCGTAAGAATTATTAAAAACACCGACAATTATGATGTTAAATGACAATCCATTGATTCATGACATTAGTCTTCAGATGAAAATAAATGACTAAATAAAAGAACATCCTCTTCATTAACTTCCATATAAGTGTAATTGCTTATAATTATTATATTTGAAAGACAATACATTTTGGCAAGACACATTTTTATATGGAAAGAAATTATCCCGGAATATATCATATTTTCTTACCATCTGTGCAGATACAGAAACTAATTTTACGAAATTCAATCAAAAACCGTTTCAATGTTTAGATGCTGGCCTTTTAAAATCTTGTACTCTACTCATCGCCAAGTCCAGAAAATCTGTACTGGACTAGTCGTGCATTACTACCTAGTGATATTCCATATTATGTTCAAATTTTATGTTTTTATTCAAGTAACTTATTTGTGTATGTTTCGAAATCCGAACAAATTTTGATCGGCTATCAATAATCAAGGTGCAGAGTGGGCAGGTCAACATCAATTAGTCACTTGAATCAAGTCATTTAAGTTTATTGAAAGAATAGGCGAAGAGACAGTTACAGTGAATTCAACTAATTACCTGGATAATCTCGGCAAGTTAAATTTGTTGTTTTACATGAAAACAGTTACTTAAGCATACCACAGTTCTTCTAAAATTAATTGGAACTTTACAACAGAATTATGTATTCGTGCCTCCTTGACGTCTGCGGATAGTGCGGAGACATCATCGAAACCGTCTTATTTACCGCTGGTGTGACGCCGAAACTCCCAGGGAATTCGCGTCGACGTGTCGGCAACTAACTCCCCTATTTCATCATTGAATCCGTCAAATTGCAACTCTGCAGTCAGTACAATTTTAGTTCCTTGTACTGCGATGTAAATGCGGCCATGCTTCCCCGGACTAGGATAGCTGGATGGTTCATTGTAATTGTAATTAACAAAAACAGTGGTTGTAAAAAACTTTATGTCGTGTACACGTATCGTAGCAAGCACTGGATGATGCTCCTCAGGCTTATGAGGGTGATGCACACCTAGGTTCACCCATTCGTTACCTTCATCCATATAACTTTTGTCATGTAATGTTTTCATATAAACGAAATATTCTGGATAATTCTCATCATCGTTGTGAGGTTTCAACCAATATGGTTCACTGTAGGCGATTCTCATTTTTTTACCAAAAACAGAGCCATCCGACATTGCCACCTCAATGGAGCCTACTGGTCTAGCTAATTCTGTAAGGAAAAATGTACATTTATTAAGTTTTTGTACGCTACTAACTATAGCACTTAACAATCATAATCAATCACTGGTCCACAAAGAGTGACGTATATATTTATGAGATGGAAATAGAATTTTCTAAATTAGTTTTTAGATTCATTTTTGAATTAGAATTTAATGGGGACTTTATTTTTTTGTTCACTTAACTGATTCTCAAAATAAGAGAAAAGCGTTTAATTCGCAGAAGCGGGAAATGCAAAACCGTCCATTTTAGAAAAATCTGCTCACTATGAACAAGTAAGTTTAGATTCAGTAATTGCATTTAATGACTGCAACATCAAATAGTGCAAAAATTAGGTTAATTATGATAATTGTTCAATGTTCAAGACCAAAAGTTTGGTTCGGATATTTATCATCATTTAAGATAGTTGGGAAGAAATCATTGAAGCTTATAGTATTGTGCACCGAATGTATTAAAACTTCGTTATTATTGATTTTCTGGAACAGATACAATCAATAGTGCGAGCCGCATTGTCCAACCGGTAGAGTTAGTTGATGCACGTAGACTTTTTTTTTAGAAAATGTATGTAATATGGAAGAGTTAATAATTAAGTATTTAATTTGATACAGATTAAATTTTGTTAATGAATGGAACAATGCTAAGGTATTGATATACATATTGCATAGTTTGCCACTGCATTATTCATTGTGTTTTCCTTTCTGTAGACTGACCTATGTTATGCACGCCGCATCATCCGCTTCAGCCCTGAGAGCGAAAAAATTAGAGTTTGGCACGAAAGGGTTAACAGCCGTATACATCTATGATAGAAGCCATTCAACTTTGAATTTCTACATTTTGTGAATTTTATATTTCTGCCGTAACTTTCCTGACTTATAACACAAGTTGAAGTCACTGTACGAAATTCGAGAAATTTGAATATCTCTTAAAGAGATAAGGTACTTATTTTTCTAAACAAATATTTTCTATACACATTTTCTAGCGAGCAGGTGATTAAAAAAAATATTCGACACAAAAAATCTCAGAAACCTGATGTACATAATGTATAATTATAATATTATACTATACTTACTATGACAATGAACGAAACTAACACACGTGAGAAGTAAAATAGCAGCAGGTTCCATCATTTTTTTTAGATAATAACAATGACAAACAAAGGAATAAGGAAACTAATTTCCAGAATTGCGTCTGAAGAGTGACTTCATACGCGACTGCTATATGTACTCATTTTTATGACATCAACCGAATAACCAGCTTCATTTGTTCTTCAAAATAAATAAGGCGAAACGAGAAAGATTGTTGATCTCAAATCTCCAAGTTTCTCATATTTGCTATATTTATTATCCACGGAACCTTCGAAATAACTAAAGATTACATTATGTGTAAAAAGAAAAGTCAATAACCATTTTCGGCAACATAAGAAATACAATTTATTCAAGGTTTTGTAATTTAATTTTTCTCATTGTTGCTTCCGACCAATTTTTCGAAAACTGTTGGAAATTCGTTGGAGATGAAGCTAAATATATGTCTTTCATTATAAATCATGAAATTCGGACATTCTAACATTTTTCAATAGTAAAAATCAAGATAAAATCCCTGCAATATTTATAATACTTATGATAATTATAGAGCTTAAAAAGTTTATATCAATAAAATTTAGCGTTATAAATTAGAATATTCCAAACTCAGATGTTTCATAAAATTGTCAGCATTTTAAGTTTTGACAATTTAATTTTTTAATTCTTCGAATATCTAATTTCATCGTCCATCAGATTAAGATTATTTGACAAATAATGCTTTTTATTCAAAATTTGTCGTATTGAAAAATTTACAATTGTTGATCGATTCCATTTCGAAACATGCAGTGATTTCGATGTTCATGAAAATAGATACATTTATCTCGGCTGTAAATAATAACTAAAAAATGTGACTTGCAAAATTCTCAACTACATGGAAAAACCGAGAAGGCTATACTATTGTGAAACTGATAAACAGACTACATGCGTCGCCTCCACCAGATAACATATTTACAATTTATTGCTTCACAATAAAAAATGAGAATCACTCATAAGTTTCAACAAAAACAATTTTAAAATTGTCAGGGAACTTTTTTTTCAGGGAAAAGTCAGGGATTTAAAACAAATCTTGCATAAGATTCTGCTCTTTGAATATTAATGGTCAGGAAAAAATAATTTTCGTAATCAGCGCGTGAAAATAAATAAACGTATGGAGTTTAAAAAAAATCGGAAGTAAAGGCTATTTGGAACTACACCTTCCACGTAATCAGCAATATAATTTTTTCTCTTAAAATCATTGGAAAATAATTGTTTTCACAGATCTGATTTTTTGCGCAAAAACTACCTTCAAAGAAAGCTCGTGGTTTTTATGTGTGTAGAAATCTTGATCTGTCAAATGAAAAAAAATATGTATATAAAATTTAACAAATGAGAAGATTTTTTCATTTTCCTCTGTCAAATCATTTTTTTATATTATATGGATTTTAATTGTATTTAAATCATTTTTTTGGAAACGGCTTCGACTTTAATATTTACTTATTGAATCCTATCTACACTCAATTCTTCGTTCACTTTGACAACTTCATGCTGTGGATTTTACAAAAGAAACTTATATTATTTAAAAACGTTGTATAATTATTTTAGTTGAAAATTAAATTTCCTTGCTTAAAAATTTAACTATTTTGTCAAAAATCAATTTTTTTATGTTTGAAAATCAATTTTTTTTTAACTGGAAATTTAGCTATTCCATGTTTGGCTTAACATCTATCTTCTTTACTTGAAACATTCTGTATCTTGTTGAAACTCTGTCCCTTATAGTACAATATCAATATTCTTGGTGACTCGTTCCACTTTTCGTTTGAAATTTGTTTTAAAAATTCAAAATTTGGTTGAAAATTTTTGTTATTTGTTAAAATGAAAGTTTTTTGGTAGAAGATCAATATTTCCAGTTGAAAATTCATCTCTCTGTTTAAAAATTAGTTTTTTAAATCAAAAATTAATGATTTCAACTGAAAATCTTACTGTTCCTTTTTTTGTGTAAATTTTTGTTTTTGATAGAACTTTAATATTCTTTGTTGAAAATTTATCAGTTTGGTTGAAAATTTGAATATTTTATTTTGAATTCTTCTATTCTGTTGAAAAATTGGCTTTTTTGGTTCAAAAATTTATTTGTTGTGTTAAAATTTCATTTTCTTGGTCAATGATTCATCATTTTAGATCAAAATAAATGTCTTTAAGAATGGTTTTAACTATTTCGTTAAAAATTAGTTCTTTTTTGTTGAAAACTAATTTTTTTCGACTGAAAATTTAACTGTTTCATTTTTCTTCAATCAATCTTTTTTGATACACTATGAATCTTTTCGGTTAAAAATTCATTTGTTTGGTTGAAAATTCATCTATTTTGTTGAAAATTTGTCTTGTTTTAGTGAAGAATTTATCTTCATATATTTCATTGTTTGTTCGTTGAAGATTAATTATTTCAGTTACAAAGTAATTTCTTCGCTCAAAAATTTAACCATTTTCTTGTAATTTTTTCTTTTTTCTCATCTTTTTTGCTTGGAAATTAACTAATTGATCACTTCACGTTTCTGGTTAAAAATTCATTCCCTTAGTTAAACAATAAATTATTAGGTTGAAAATACCTTTGGAAATTCAAAGTTTGGTTGAAAATTCAGTTCTTCAACTGAATTTTTTTCATTAGAAATTAATTTTTTCAACTGAAAATTTGACTATTCTCTTTTTTGGCGACATTTTATCTCTTTCCAAAGATATTTGAGCTTTTTGGTTGAAATTTCATCTGTTCGATTAAAAATTGGTTTTTTTCATTGAAAATTAATTTTTTAAATTAAAAATGCAACCAAGTTCTCTGCCGAAATTTTTTTGATACATTTTATATAAATTCAACCTTTTTCTTTGAAAATTTATCTACTTGGCTGAAAATTCCACTATTTCCATAAAAACTTATGCTATTTGGTGAAAAACATATTTCTCTCAATTAAAATTAAACCTTTTTATTGTTTGTTGAAACTCCATCTTTTTTATTCGAAAATTCATCTATTCTATAAATAATAAAGCAGAAAACGCCCAAATTTTGAAGATACGATGATAGAACCCAAAATAATGAAAAATATATATAATTATAAATATATAATAATTTCTTTAGAGCTAAAGATAATATGTATGTTCAAATTTCACAAAAAATGTTAATAGTGATAAATGGATATGTTTGATAAAAGTAGGCGATTGTGTAAGAATTTTAGCTTTATTCAAACAATGAGAAGTTGATTGGAATACACATAGTTAGACTATGTCACATCCAGCAAGGTTTTTATTTCACACAGCAAATCTATTTTACCTTGCTTTATTCACGCTTCGTGTCTAGATTCGCCGAAAATATTTGTTTAATTTTTAACGAATTTTAATTAAGAGCTCATAGTTTTATTCCGAAATTTATTCATTACATATAATTCGTTATAATTATATGTAATATTATTAAGGAGATTGTAATTATTTAAATTATATTTCAATTTGCAAAACCAACCTTTAAGAAAAACTTCACTTATTCCTAGATAAAGAACATTTTCAAGTTTAAAATAATTCATTTTTATTCTCAGATAAAGTGAATAATTCATTGTCTTTCATTTGAAGATTTAATTGAGATAATTTACTTTCTTCCATTTTAAATTAAACATCGAAAATAATATACGTTCCTCATTTTTTCTCTAAATAGGAACGGTCTGATTCTTGTAGGGAGAAATCTTTTATTTTTAGTTTTTTAGTTTTAAGTTGAGGTTGATTGAAAGTTATTAATTTTAAGTTTGAGTTATTTCAGAGCTTTCAGAATAATTCTAAATAGGTATTCAAGTATTAATGTATTATAATTAACATTCTAGGAGGCCCACTCATTTTCTTCTTTCTTAAGCGACAATTTTCTTCTGTTTTTAAATTGTGGAATTCAATTTAGGAATTCAGTCTATCTTTTTGAATTGGGTGTCACGTATTTTAATATTTTTAATTGTAATATTAATATTAAAGAATTCGCGCGAAATATAATTAAAATAGCGCTAGACGCTCGAAGTTGGAAGAAGCCAGCACGGAGTACGTTGCCCCCACCGCTCCGTTGCGACTCCATTGCGGGAGTTAGGGCCAATCAGAGGGCCGGCAGCCGCTCCCTTCTTCACTCGAGCCCTCCCGCCTCTAGCGAATAAATACCGCCGCTCTGGGTAGAATCGTCACTTGCGTCTTAGCACCAGCTCGTGCTCTGACACCTACAGAGAACTACTCACCTCCTCGTGCCTAGTCTCTCTTTCTTCTTCTGGCGATCGGTAGTCAGGGCTCTCACTCTTGTGTAAGCGTTAGCCAATGAAGAAATTAACTCCAAATCAACTCTCTACTTTCTCTCCTCTCACCTCCCTCAACTTCTCTTCTCTTTCCTGGTGACTCTGGGTTCACCTTCAGGGGTCTCGGGGTCATCTTTTTTCTTTCTCTTCTTCTTCAATGACTTTGGGTTTACCTTTAGAGGTCTCGAGGTCACTCTCTTTCTCTTTCCTTCTCTCTCTTTCTCCAGTGACTTAGGATTTACCCTCAAAGGTCTCGAGGTCACTCTCTTCCTCTCTCCTTCTCTCCCTCTCCTGTGACTTTGGGTTTACCTTCGAGATCCCGAAGTCACACTCTATCCTCTCTCTCTCTCTCCCTGTGATCCTAGGTCTAGCCTCCGAGTTCTCGGAATCACCCTCTCTTTTCTGATCGTGGGTTTACCTTAGAGGTCTCTCTCTCCCTCTCTCTTTGTTCTACCTTCTTCCAACCCTCATGCCTGGCAAGCGTAAGAACCTCTCCCGCCTCAGCAAGCACCTCCGCTTCCGTCGTGTCAAGAACGCTTTCCTCCAAGTACCCACCTCATCCTCTCCTAGACAAGACGAACCTTCCATCGCTTAACCCAAACTTTCCGATCCCATACTCCCCTCCAACATCCTAATCATCCGATGCATCGAGGTCATTCCCTCGGACTCCTGATTCCACTCAATTCCAGTACCGCATGCCTTCTTCTCAGCTCTGACTATCAAGATACTCTCCTCCTCAGTGCCGATGAGTCCTTCTCTCCCTCACTCCTCTCCCCACCTTCCAAACGACCTCGACTGACGCCTAGACGAAACCTAGACTTCTAGGTTGACCAGCTGACGACCTTGACGGGACCTAAACTTCTAGACAACACTCGATTGCGGACTCATCAGGGAAAGCAGCCTTCTGTCTCACAGACGTGAGTCGGTTCATCCCTGGCAGTGGCCTACCGTCGGACAGGAACCGGGCCGCCGTTTGGGGATGGGCATCAAGCCTACACACAAATAATCCAAACTTGCCAACGCAACACGCGTCCACCCTCTCTTTGATTGCCCCTTCCCACACACCTGCCAAAGACAAAGGGGCTTACATCAAATGAATTGTTGAAGCAATTTATTATTGTTTCCAGTAATTTTCTCATAGAGCGGAGATACAAAGTCGCGGTTTTTCAAAAATTG
>CAKNXH010080533.1:0-14713 GCA_932178445.1 Andricus quercusramuli | reverse complement strand
TTCCAACACCAAGATAAGAATTGTAAACTATAAGTTAATTTTCTGCTGAATATTCGAATTTTCAACAAAAAAGTATGACATTTTAACAAGATTGTTAAATTTTCAACTAAACAGTTGCATTTTTGTCCAAGAAATGAAAATTATACTAAAACAGGTGAATTTTCAAATAAAAAAGAACAAATTCCCAAAAAAAGAGTTGAATTTTCATCCAAAAGGATTTCAATAAACTTTTCTAGAGAAAAATCTAAATGTTAAACAAAAAGTCAATTTTCTAAGAAAAAGTTGAATTTTCAACAGAACAGTTGCATTTTCGTCCAAGAAAGATGCAATGTTTCTACTAAAAAAGATAAACTTTTAAATTAAAAAGACAGATTTTCAGAAGAAAAATTGTTTTAATTCAAAAAAATATTTCAGTTGATTTATCAGCAACAAAATATGAATTCTTAACAACAGGTTCATTCTTAATGAAAAAAGATGAATTCCCAACTCAAAAAGACGAAATTTTAACAAAACAGTTGAATTTGCAAAAAAAAATATGTCTTTTTGTGAAAATTGTTACATTTTCAACCAAATAATAAAATTTATAACTGCCGTAGCAAATCGTAACAAAATTTCTCGGCGGGGCGCGGGCCCCCCCTTGAGATGTTACGCAATTAAAGTACGGTCGCAAACAGGATTATCGTTCGGATGAAAACAATAGGGGAGAGTGGGGAGTTGTGGGCCACGCTTTGTTTTCAAGACATAAGATCTCTGAACATCGATAAATTTTCAATGTATGAACTGGTATTTTAGTAAACTTCTCAATACATCAACTGGAGTTCCTATTTAAAATCTTTGGCATTGTGCCCTTGCAGATAATGCAAAAGTCTTTTCAGAACAAGAGAAAAGATGTTTCACTTAAAAAATTGAAATACGCATTAATAACGTTTGGCCCACGACTCCCCACTAATGGTGGACCACAACTCCCCACAACCGACAATGAATTTAAAGCCAATTGCCCAAGGAATATTCTGCAATAACGTGCCTTTGAAATCTGCTGTAGAACGGGACTTAGAATATCAACCACTTGAGTTGTACACAAACTTTTATTCTGATTTCTTCAATCAAAAATGTGAAAATACTAACTACGAGTGTTGAGACTATGAGTCGAGTTCACAAAGTAAGCTCACACAAAGAGAGTCTTTCGGCAGTGGTTAAAGCAGTTCTACCACCCATAACATGGCGGAGATAGAGGTGGCCCACGACTCCCCACGGCCCACAACTCCCCACCGTCCCCTGTATAATAAACAAATTATATTTACGTAGAAAACAGTATGAGTGATTAAAATTTTACTAATTGATGAGAAAATTGTTTATTCCTCGGCTGATGTGACCCAAATTGACATATCAATCAATCCAACAAACAGTTAATCACTTACAAGGTTGTAAAACCAACCACGGTACACTACAAGGTTTAACAATCAACCATCGACAATACTGCTGTCAGAATGTCCCCAAGTCAAGTACAGTCATGCATCTTTGTTAATATCAATACATCAATAACTTTGTCACCGCTGCAACAGAGTTAGCCGGATTAATAACATAACCCGTTTATAGTTTAAATCCAATTTCACACCACAAATCGGTAGGCAAGATCTGACCGAGGGAGATTTATGACGGCAGGGAGGCTGTCGAAAATTTCATTAAGCCATCTCGTGCTCGTATTGATCCTGTTGGGAAAATGGCAGCAGTATTGCCACAAATCGCGTGTACGAAAACCACAAAAAGCTAATTTATACTCACGTTCAAATGACGTGAATGCAGGCCAAAATAATTTCCCTCATTACACCGGAAATTCATGATTGGGAGTTGTAATGTCAGCAAGAAGGATTTGAAGATAAGAAATGAGATTTCTGGCCATGCTTATTTGGTGACGTCATTGTATCCGAATAAGAATTCAGGAGACAAGACTTCCTCAGGAAATCTGGAAGATTGAGCGATTTTGTTCGGGTGCACAGAGCGAAACCACAGATGCTAACAAGCCCAATCATGAAAGGAGAGCTCTTGAAGCGAAAATATACATGGTGCTATATAGGGACTTAGGAGGGATCTTCCGCAAGGACGAGAATTTCATCCTTGAACTCAAATTCTAGACTCGTTTCGTTCGCAACACTGCACCATGCCTTGTCATCTGGAGTATCAGCCTTACATGTAGATGGTGTGTAGCAAACTTTACAGAACAGCTGTGGAAAATGTATCGTTGTTACTTGTTCTCGAGTAGTTCCGTCCAGCCCGTACCTTGCAAACATTATCCTCATCCACGAACTTACGACGTAACCCTATATATATAGTAAGATCTCGTTTATGGTCAGCCAGTGATTTTTTTTCAGTAAAAAAAACTTTGCACTTGGAGTAGGGGACGGTGGGGAGTTGTGGGCCGTGGGGAGTCGTGGGCCACCTCAATCTCCGCTATGTTGTGGGTGGTAGGACTGGTTTAACCAGTGCAAAAAGACTCTTTTTGTGTGAGCTTCGACTTAGTCTTAGTTTTTGCAAGTGGATTGACAAAATTGGTCGTCTTTGAAAACATTGAAATCTTTGAAATCTTTGCGAATTCTTTAAACTCTCTTGAACTACTGTAAACCGTTGTGAAATCTTTTGGAATCTTTTCAAATTTGTTGTAAAATATTTAAAATCTTTGAAAACTTCAAAATCCTTTAAACCTTTGAAATTTTTTAAAATATTTTGAAATTTTTATGAAATATTTGAAATATTTGTGAAAGCTTTCTTCAATCTTTGTTTGCGAAATCTTTCGTGTTCGTTTGAAGTCATCAAAATGTTTGAAATCGTTTAAAATCTTTGAAATGTTTTAAAAACCTTCGGAATTCTTGTATTATTTTCATATCTTTATGAAATTTCTATAAAATCTTTCTGAAATCTTTTGTATGCATTAAAAATCGTAAAAATATTTTCAATCTGTGTAAAATCTTTCAAAATCTGAAAATCTAGTTTACTATAACCATTAGAACCTTTGAAAACTTTTGAAAGTTTTAAAATCTTTGGAAATGTTCGGAATCTTTGTGAAATCTTTGAAATCTGTTACACATACTTTTTTTGAATATTTGAAATCCCTGAAATCATTATGAAATGTTCGAAATCTTTGGGAATTTTCGGTGAAATTGTTTGAATCTTTATCAAATCTCTTTAAATATTTGTGAAATTTTTCTTACATCTTTGTTTGTGAAATCGTTTTTTTTCGTTGAAACAGTGAATTAATAGTGAAATCTTTACAAATCTTCTAAAATGTTTTCAAACCTTTTGAAATCATTCCAAATCTTCGAAGTATTTCAAAATCTTAGAAATCTGGTGTACTGTAAACGTTTTCAAATATTTGAAAACTTTTGAATCTTTGTAAAATGTTCAAAATCCTTTTAAATATTCTCAAATCTTTGCAATATTTTGAAACCTTTCGAAACTGATTCAAAATCGAAATTTTCAACTAATAATTTTTATAATTTGTATGTTGAATGTCACAAAAAAATGTATACTTGTAACATTCTATATTAGAGAAGACGAAATGAAAAACTTATAGAATTATTCACAATATCAAGGTGAAAAAAAGTAACATATTCATATTTCCAGAAAAAACGCAAATATTTATTTTAATTTATGATGTTCATTCTGAACATCCCTTAACAACAACAGATAACAGAGAACAAATACTTAAAATTTTCACTAAAAAATATTCATTTATTACAAAAACTGGAATAGTTAAACTTTCAGTTGAAAAAATTAATTTTCAACAAAAAAAACGGGTTTTCAACAAAATAGTTCAATTTTGAAACAGAGTGATGAATTTCCAAATAAAATTATGAATCTTCGACTGGAATAGTTACATTTTCAACCAAAAATATGAATTTTCAACTAAAACGATGAATACTTAACTGGAACACTTAAATTTCCAACCAAAGAGATGCATTTTTATCAAGATTAATTTTCAAATAAAAAGATTAATTTTCTACCAAAAAATACAAATTTTCAATGAAATACATGAATTTTTAAACAAATAGTGAATTTTGAACTAAAAAAATAATATTTTATATTTTAATCTTCAACGGAAATAGTTGATTCTTAAATCAGAAAGATGAATTTTCAGCGAAGAAATGATGATTTTTTAAACAAGAAGATTATTTTTCAAATCAGAAGATTAATTTTCCACCAAAAAATCCAATTTTTCAACAAAGTACATGAATTTTTAACAAAATAATTGACTTTTCAATTAAAGAAGACAGAGAAACGAAAAACACCAAGAGGAAAAAAAATTTCATTCAGCAGCTCAGTTTTCAATCAAAGAATTGAATTTTTAATGAAAGCGATGAATCTTCGAACGAAAAAATTAACAAAAGAGTTTACCTTTCAGCCAAATAGTTTTATTCCGAACCTAAAAGATGAATATTTAATAAATCTGATAAATATTTAACTGGAATACTTGAATTGTTAACCGAATAGAAGAATTTTTAAATGAGAAGATTAACTTTCAAATAAAAAGATAATTTTTTACAAAAAATATAATTTTGTAACAAATACATGAATTTTGAATGAAATAGTTGAATTTTCAACTGGAATAGTTGAATTTTATGCCAGAAAGATTAATTTTCAACCATAAAGATAAACTTTCTACAAAAATGAGGAATTTTTCACAAAGTAAATACATTTTCAAACAAATAGTTGAATTTTCACCAAAAAAAAAAGATAAATTGTTTTTTAACAAAGTAGCTACATATTCAACCAGGGAAGAATTTTAAATTAAAATGATGAATCTTCAACTTTTATAAATTGACCAAAATCATTAAGATAATGAAAACTTGAATTTTGCTACGATCAGAAGTAAATTCCCGGGTTTTTAATTAAGTTCCCGGTCATTTCCTGGTCTTTCTCAGTCAAGTCGTCACCCTAAATATTAAAGTATGTTCATTGCAATCTATAAAATAATTGGTAAAGTCTATAAAAAATGCCTGGTAATCTCTTTATTTATTGCATAATAAGTAAAAGATAAATAAAAAACTTTTCAGTAGCAAGGTTTCTTCTGGACGAGATGTTTCTTTTATAATAGAATGAAAGATTTCAATTACTTTTCGCATTTCAATACAAAAATCTGTTGAGAAAAAAAATTAATTCAAGGTTCTCGTAAAAAATTCAAGGAGATTTCCAGGTTTTCAGAGAACCTTTAAGTAGAGTAGTCATTTTAGGTCAGCCATATAGATTATAAAATAGCAGAGTTAACTTTAAGTCAGCCATAAGAACCCTCAAGTAGTGTCAGTCATTGCAAGCCAGACATATGTGACGCAACCCGAAAAAAGAGGCCGGCAATCGAGTCCAAGTTCTCCCGCCTAGTTTCCTGCGCTGCAGAATTTTCGTTAAATTTTTGTTTAAACTTAGAAAAGAAATTATTTTTTACCGTAAGTGTATTGGAACATTATCCTTTATTTTCTAAAAACTATTGGTTTAAATTATAAAATCCATTAATAAATGTGTAATAATTTTATCATTGAATTGAAAAGCTTTTTCAAAATGGAAAATAATATCCAAATACAACTTGTGGTGAAAAAGACGACCGTGTAGAGCTTCCGGATAATATAATTTCCAAATTGAAAAATTCCCAAATAATAAAATTCCTCAAGAATAAAATTCCCAAATTGGAAAATTCCCGTCACCGTCAAATTCCCTAATAATAAAATTTTCGAATAATACAGTTTCGGAATGATTGAACTCCTCGAAAATGAAATTTCCGAATTTGAAAATTCCGGACAATTTATAATATTACCGAATTTGAAAATTCTCAAAAAATAAAATTCCCTAATAACAAAATTACTGAATAATAAAATATCCAAATAATGAAATTCCCAAATAATAAAATTCCGGAATTGGAAAATTCCCAAATGATAAAATCCCCGGACAGTTTTTAATATTACCGAATTGAAAAATTCCCGGAACATAAATTTCCAACAGCTTATCATATTACCGAATTGAACAATTTCTTACAGAAAATTTCCGGATTTTAAAATATTCAAACTAGAAAATTCCCAAATTGAGACAATAGAAAAATTTCTTTTATAAATATTATTCATTTATTCAAAATATAATAATAAAATATTTTTATCAGCATGTATTTTTAATGTTTATAGGTTCTAAAATTATTGTTTAAACTTGAAATATCATTATTCTATATATTTATGAATACAGTATTTTATAAAATACAGTACTTTCAAATTCGGTAATATTATGAACTGTCAGCAATAAAATTTCAATATTTGGGAATTTTTCAACACAAGATTTTTATGAGACGACTGAATGGTGAATAATCCCGAAAAAAATAATTCCAGACACTGTGAAATTTCCGAATAATAAAATTCCCGAACAGTTTATAATATTACCAAATTGGAAAAATCCCGAATGATGAAATTCCCGAATTATAAAGTTCCAATATAATAAAATTCCCGGATAGTTTATAATTTTACCACATTTGGAAATTCCTGAATAATAAAATTCCCGAATTGGTAAATTCCCAAAAGCTTAAAATATTACCAAATTTGAAAATTCCCGCAAAATAAAATTCCCAAATTGGAAAATTCCCTGATAATAAAATTTTCGAATAGTCGAATTTCAGAATGATAACATTTTCGAATAATAAAATTACCGAAATATAAAATTCGGAATTGGAAAATTCCCGAATAATAAAATTCCCCGGCAGTTTTTAATGTTACCGAATTATAGAATATCCGAACTAGACTCGCATTTAGAAAATTCCCGAGCTTAAACAATTAAAAAAATTTCTTCCATAAATATTATTCATTTATCTAAAATACAATAATTGAAAAAATACATTTCTGTGTAACAATTTTCTTCAATTATTGTTATTTTTTATTCACAAACAATAATTTTTGAAAGCTTGAACATTAACCCTTTTTTTGTAAAAATGTTGGATTATTGTGTTTTCATTAAATGATTAATATTCATTAAAAACCATTTTTTTTATTTTTCAAATTCAGGAATTCTATAATTCGGGAATTTTCGAGTTCGAAAATTTTATAATTCGGCAATTTTTTGCCAGCAATTTTATTATTCGGCAATTTCCAGTTTCAGTAATATTATAAATTTTTGGGAAGTTTATTATTAGGCAACTTCCTAATTTTTAAATATTATGAACTGTTAGGTAATTTTATCATTTGGAAATTTTACAATTCGGAAAATTAATCGTTCTGGAATTTTCTAATTCAGTCGTTCCATTGGAAAATCTCGGAATAATAAAATTCCTGAACAGTAATAATTTTACCAAATTGGAAAAATCCCGAATGATAAAATTCCCGACAGTTTATAATATTACCGAATTCGAAAATTCCCAAATAATAAAATTGCCGAATTATAAAATATTCGAACTAGGAAATTCCCTAATTATGGAATTCCCTAATTATGAAATTCCCAATCTTGATCAAATAAAATTTTCTTAAGTAAATATTATTTATTTATTAGAGATACAATAATCAAATATTCCTTATGTTTAGAGTTTCACAAATTATTTTTTGCAAAAAAATAACAATAATTGGAAACAATTTTTCCCTGAAATCATTTTTCGGGATTTTTAAGTCGTCCCAATTTTTTTCCCAATTATTGTTTTGAATTTCAACAATAATTTTAGAAAATTTGAACATTCAGAGTAATTTCTTCATAGAAATATTCGATTATTGTATTTTTGACAAAAAATAATTGCTTACATTCGGGAGTTTTCTATTTCGGATATTTTATAATTCGGCAAATTTCTGTCGGGAATTTTATTATTCAGGAATATTCAAATTCGGCATTACTATAATCTATTGGAAATTTTTTTATTCGAGAATTTTCCGATTCGGAAATTTTTTATTCGGGAATTTTCAAAATCGGGGATTTTATCATTCGGAAATTTTATTATCCGGGAATTTTCAAATTCCGTATTATTATGAACTGTCAAGAACATCACGGCATTACGACAGTTTATGAAAATTTCACTTTCAGTCATGTAAAATAAAATCGGGTAATATTTTAATAATTTAATTTAATTTAATTTTAATTTAATTTTATTTAAAAATTTAAATATTTTAATTTTTAATATTTTATAAATTCATTATAATTCAGTTCGCGATTCAGTAAGGAATAATAAAACTATCTGTTTTGAGCCAAATACGAGAAATTTTTAATTTATGAATTTTGTGTACCATACATTTGTAAATAAATGATTTTACTTTATCATAAAATTTACCTTCAAATGTTTTTAAACATTATTGATAGAAAGAAATTTGAAATTGTCGATGATTGTTCAATAATAAGAAATAATTCTGTTCTCAATATTTCGATACCACACTATAATTTGTGAACTTTCTTACATTTTCAGAGAGATAAGAAAAAATACTTATAGGAAAAAACTTATTTTGTAGAATTCGAGAAAAATAGAAGCTTTTTAATAATTATAAAAAATTGGAGGAGATTCAATTGTTTTTCAAGATTTCTTGGAAAATTTTGAATGGTTCAGGATATATTTTAAAATAATAATTTTACGAGTAAGTTTGAAGATTTCAAAATGTGTGGAAGAAGAATGTGGAAGGCTTTGAGATAATTTTTGAAATTTTGT
The DNA here is from genome assembly GCA_932178445.1 of Andricus quercusramuli. NCBI lineage: Eukaryota > Metazoa > Arthropoda > Insecta > Hymenoptera > Cynipidae > Andricus > Andricus quercusramuli. The sequence continues at coordinate 6,075 of CAKNXH010080533.1, read as the reverse complement.
AGTATCCAAACCTTTTCTAGGCAAACAGGATTTTTCAGGGTGTCAAGAGAATGAAAAAAATGTTCTTATGAGATTCGTTGGAAAATTTTAAATGATTGTTTTGTAATGAATTCCAAGAGAAAATTGGAAAAGATTACAAAACATTTATGATTATTTCCTAAAATATTTGAAAAGAGTGTAAAACTTCCAAAGTAAAATTTGGCGATTTGGCCATATTACACAATTTTTCAAGAAATTCCAGTGAGTTTGAGAGATATCCAGAAGTATTAAAACGATTAAATAATAATTAAAACTTGTAACAAATTTTAAAGAATTTTGTAAGGTTTCAGTATTCACAAAAATGAAAATTTTCTGTTTAGGTTCCTAGGGGAAACCGAAATAATGTTTATTCCGAAAATTTAATTTGAAGAGATTCTTCAAAAATTGTCGAAGGAAAATCTGAGAGATTTTAAGGAATTTTTTTTTTTAATTTCGCAGGTTTGGAAAAAACCAGGTGTGAACATTTTAAATGATTTTTTTATTTTTAAAAATGAAATTCAAGAGAAAATTAAGAAAGGGTTTCGAGCATATCAAACGTTCTCATAAAAATTCAAAAAGGCGTGTAGAGAATTTTGAATTTTGAAAGTTTTTTGAAAATTTAAATTCCTCAAGATTTCAAAAATAATTTGTAAAAGCTTCAAAAGAATTTCGAAAGGTTTTAAAAGAATAAACAAGTGTTCTTGAAATTCCTGGAAAATTTTAAAAGATTACAAGGCAATTTTTTTTCATTTTAAGTAATTCGTCAACATTTTTTGGAAAATTTAAGTCAGTTGAAAATATTTTTAAGAATTCAAGACGTTTTAAATAGATGAGAAATATTAAAAACTTTGGAAACTGCCGAAATTTCCAACAGTGATTCTTTTAATTGCCTTTTTTTATATCAGAATTCAAATTATTTTCTGAAATTTTTGCCATGGTGAGCCTCAATAATTTTCAACATTAAAGTTCTTGCAGTTGACTTTTCTCTACAGAATACTTTTTTTTAATGATTTTGAAGAAATTAATACTCGAAATGAAAATAAGATATCGAGACCTTCTTGAAATGATTGACATTTAATTCTTTATTTTACATATTTTGAATTATTTTCTTGATGTTTTATGCCACAGAGAAAACTAAGACTGAGTTCTACAGGAAACATTTTCTATTCCAAATCAGAATCATACTCATTCCCAACAATTTCTATTATAATTTTAAAATATAAAAAAAAAAGAATTTTCAAATTTAAACACATTTGTATCGGAAATAAGGAATATTCAAATTCTGACGAATTCCAAGTTGGAAAAAGGATTGTTTTCATAAATAAAAATTAAAATTATTTTTCAAATTTCTCATTTTATATAAAAAATTACGTGTTCTAAAACAAACTTGTGATATTTGACGAAATTTTCTGTTTCAAAATAAAAACTATAGTTTTTTACGATAATTTCTTACACCAATTTCCAAAATTATAAATCGTGAGTGGAATTCCTTGCCTAAAACTCAAAATAAAAATTTTTCACTAAAAAATTCTCTGTCACAAATGAAAAATCAAAATTTCTCACGGAAATTACCTGCCCGAAGCTCAGAATTATATTTTTTCACTAAGATTGCATGTCGCAACTCAGAATTATAAATCTTCCGGAAAATGCATTGTTTTCAAGTCCAAATTATAATTCTTAATTTAAATTCCCTGTACCAACTCAAACTTATAATTCTTTTGGAAAATTCACTTTTCCAAGTCAAAATAGTAATTTCTTCTAAAATGTCTTACACCAAGTGAGAATAACGATTTTTTCACAAATCCCCCCTTCCAATGGACAACTGAAGCAGTTAAACATATGATACAACATATAGTTTACAAATAAGTACATTCAAGAGAAAAATCAATGCACAAAGTCACATTATTGGCCATCCATATAGGATATCAAGTAGAAAATGTCACGTTAGGTCAGCCACAAGACTGCTAAATAGTATAATACATTTTTTGATACAGTGTGCATAAAATGTGTTTTTGCACACCCATATGAGTGCGTATAACGGCTCATTTTCACGCCCTTATATGCACGTTTTGCGCACCCATATGGGTGTGTAAAAGAGCTTTTTTACGCACACTGTCTCAAAAAATATCGTTTGCAACATATGCGTACTATTTACCCACTTGTGATGATCTCGTGTGCAAAAACCGCATTTTACGCACATGTTGCAATAACATACTATAAAATCAGTTAAGTCAGCGATAAGGACATTTAATTAGTATATATTATTTTTAGTCACACCATATTGATTATTTAATATCTGGGGTGATATCAAGTCAGTCAGAAGCATCCTAAGTATAAGTAATTAGCATAAGTAATTCTGAGTCAGTTGTGTGAAGTATTGATTAGCACAGATAATTCTATGTTAGTCGTCACGATGATCAAGTAGTATAAGCCTCTTTGAGTCAGCCATGTTGTTTTTGGAAGCACTTTAATTTCTCTGGATTGATACAATAATTATTATCATTCTCTAATCCCAATTGCAAATAGAAGATATAATCCTTACAAATAATAATTAGATTTTTATTTGAGATTTAATCAGGCTTCTACGATCAAATTTAATTAAGGGAAACATTAATTTTCATATATTACCTTCACACTGCGGATATTACTTTAGCTACGCAAAAAACATGAACATAAACTGAAGCAATAAACATATATTCTAGAAATAATGGAGTATAAACTCGATGAAGACCTCACCTGGGAGGCAACTTTATTGTCGATTTGGTTCTGTAAAGAGTTTTTATATTATAACTCATGAAAAGTGCATATACCAAAATGAAGTTTTAAATTTTCATAGAAAACGACCAACTAACGAATCGCGAGTTAACTCTTTTCATATGGATTTTCAAAGCACTTTTCTGGAAACAATTTACATTTGATTATTAAAAAACATTGAATGAACTCTATTTGAGTGAAATTTATGAATGCCACTTATTTCATTTGGAATCAAAATCCATGTAACAGAATCATATAAATGGCACGAAATGGAAGTTTTAAGCACGATATATATTTTGACAAAAAATGGTCCTTAATGAACGATAACATAATCATTTACGAGTTTTTGATGGACATCAGGTAGCTATGCTATTGTTTCATGAAATAACATTGGTGTTAACGCTTTTTCGCGAAAAGCCAATAATGCCAGTTTTTACTGGCGTACTCAATTATCAACAACCATGACAATAATTTTCTCTCATTTGTATTGAAATATCAACCTGCAGTTATATTGATTTATTTGCACACATTTGTGCATTCAAAGAATTATTTTAAATATTATACATGTTTTGACTTAGGACCTTTTTTCGCATTTGTAAATGATAATCATCAAGATTCCCAATTTAAAACAATATAAGGTTGTGTTACCGAATTGTACTTATTTTCAAAAATTACACAAGTTATTATTATTTTTGCTTATTATCAATAAATTTTAATATTTACTTTTGATCTTACTGGAATGTATTGAAAACATTATCTAAAAAGAACAAAAACAAACAATTTTCTTTTATTTCTTATAAATATTATTTTTTATATTCTTATACTTTATATAAAAAAAAATAATAATTTTCAATTTATTTTCAAAAATTTTTATGGTTATGTTGAAGTTGAATGAAAGGCTTGAAATATGGCTTGCTCAGAATGACGTATACTACTTAAAGGTTCTGATGACTTTTTAAATTTTTTTTATATTTTCAGGGTTGTATTTTTGTTGTCAACGATTTTTGAATGAAAACCCGTTACTTGTGGATTTGAAAAAACTAAGTTACGTATTGTATTTTCTATAAAAAATTATTAGATGTCAAAGATTACATTTTTTTAAATTTTTATTTTTTCCGTTTTGTTAACGTTTTTCCCGGATATAGTCATTTTGAAGCAAAATCAATTAGATTTCAAAGGTTAATATTTTCTTAAACAAAAGAACTATTATTATGAATAATTATTAACTAGAAATAAAAATATTCAATTTCAATTCAATGCTTTTTATTCAAAATAATAAAATTCTCAATCATGAACAATTTTGGAATGCGTTAGTGTTTTTTGTCGAAAACTGAAAATTCATTAAAAAATCATTAGAATTCAAAGAAGATTCATAACTTTTGAACAATTTTCGGTTAACGTTGGCTTTTTACATAAAAAATTTGTATTCCAAAACAAAAATCACTATAATTTGAACAAGATTAAGAATCTTCTAACAATTTTTCATCACGGTATTAATTTTCATCGGAAATTGATATTTTGTATTTGAAAAAAAATATATTTTAAACTTTTTTAAGAACACTAAAAATTGTGTACCGCTCTGAATTATTCGAGGGGTTTTTACAACAGACATAAATGTACATAAATAAGGTTTACGATTAGAACAATTTTTTTGTTATTTTTGTGGATTTCCGTCGAGAATTTGTATTTTTATTCAGAAAAAATCATAAGATTTTTCAGATCGTCATTCCAAATCATGAAATAGACCAGTCTTGTAAAATTTGTGGTTTTTTCTAACGTTTCGTACTGGAGACAGGTACATTTAATATAAAATATTTCAATTTTGATGAATAAAAAAAAATGTTGAAGCAATTTTAAATTATGTTAAAATTTTTCCCTGAAAATCGGTTATTCCTGACAAAAGGAAATTCAGTTTAAAAGAGGATTTACTGTCATTTTAAATTGCTGTTGTTCAGAGAAACCCATAGGATTTTGAGAAAAATTAACAAATATTGAAAAATAATAAGGTAGGTTATACTCACTCATATTTTTTATTATTTTAGATAATAGATGTTATGAAATACAAAAAAATTTTCATTACATCAATTCTATACTTCAATTTAAAAATTACGCAAGACAAAAAAATAATAATCGTGAACCTGAAGTGATTGTTTTTCTTCTAGTTATTTCAAATTTGGTCTGATGACTCTCATGGGAATCCAGAAAACCATGATCAACCAAGAAATCCCACATGCAAGCCCATCTTAATTGAGGTTGGTTCAGCCCTACCGTGTATAATTCTAATTTACTTTGAACTAATCGAAACATTAACTTTTGTTTCTGTGGTTTCCTTCGTAGAATTGAGGGAAGAAAAGCGAATTATATCCGGTTTATTTGATTACTCGGGTTTAATCGAACGTTCGAGAAATGCCATCGAATCTCTTCAGAGATTTTACGACGTCCTTTTCCTGTTTAGTAGCGTGGCATTGGCGATTAGGTGAACCGATTTTGTTGCTTCCGTTTCGCATAGCGATTAGTCGAATCGATTTTGCTTTATACGCTCGATATTCTCGGTACAGACTCCTGCCATGAGACGAAATTATTTTCCAACATAGCAGGGTCTAATCGCAGTCAGCCATAAAAACATTCAAGTAGTACCAGTAATTGAAGGTCAGACGGATTATAAAATTGCAAATTTCATTTCTAGTCATTCCCAATCAGCCATGGGAACGTTCAAGTAGTGTAAGTAATTTTAAGTCAGCCATATTGATTCTAGAACAGTAGTTTCTTCTAAACAAGTTATGAGAACCTTCAAGCCTTATAAGGCATTTGAGTTATCGATATAAGGTATTCAGTAACAGAGGTCATTCCAAGTCAGCCATAAGAACCTTTAAGTAGTGTAAGTCATTTCAAGTCAGCCATATGAAGTATTAAATAGCAGAAGTGATTCCAAGTTCTCCATAAGAATACTCAGGTAGCATAGGTCATTTTAAGTCAGCCATATGAATTATAAAAAAGCAGAGCTCCAAGTCAGTTATAAAAATATTTAAGTAGTATAAGTCATTTGGGGTCACTTGCATTAATTATGAAATAGCTGAGTTCGTTTGAAGTCAGTAATAAGAGACCTCTTTTTGAGGGTTCCTTTTTAGTTCTTTGATATTCCATAGATGGATATTCACATTTTTAACTGCGGATGTGCCGAAAAGCGCGAGCCTATTTGGAATAAACAAGCAGTATGAATAATTATTCAAATAAATATTAACAAACACTTTGTATCCTTTTTGAAAATAAATCAAATTGAATGAAAGAAATACCTAAATTCCT
>CAKNXH010080532.1:0-14717 GCA_932178445.1 Andricus quercusramuli | reverse complement strand
TTCCAACACCAAGATAAGAATTGTAAACTATAAGTTAATTTTCTGCTAAATATTCGAATTTTCAACAAAAAAGTATGACATTTTAACAAGATTGTTAAATTTTCAACTAAACAGTTGCATTTTTGTCCAAGAAATGAAAATTATACTAAAACAGGTGAATTTTCAAATAAAAAAGAACAAATTCCCAAAAAAAGAGTTGAATTTTCATCCAAAAGGATTTCAATAAACTTTTCTAGAGAAAAATCTAAATGTTAAACAAAAAGTCAATTTTCTAAGAAAAAGTTGAATTTTCAACAGAACAGTTGCATTTTCGTCCAAGAAAGATGCAATGTTTCTACTAAAAAAGATAAACTTTTAAATTAAAAAGACAGATTTTCAGAAGAAAAATTGTTTTAATTCAAAAAAATATTTCAGTTGATTTATCAGCAACAAAATATGAATTCTTAACAACAGGTTCATTCTTAATGAAAAAAGATGAATTCCCAACTCAAAAAGACGAAATTTTAACAAAACAGTTGAATTTGCAAAAAAAAATATGTCTTTTTGTGAAAATTGTTACATTTTCAACCAAATAATAAAATTTATAACTGCCGTAGCAAATCGTAACAAAATTTCTCGGCGGGGCGCGGGCCCCCCCTTGAGATGTTACGCAATTAAAGTACGGTCGCAAACAGGATTATCGTTCGGATGAAAACAATAGGGGAGAGTGGGGAGTTGTGGGCCACGCTTTGTTTTCAAGACATAAGATCTCTGAACATCGATAAATTTTCAATGTATGAACTGGTATTTTAGTAAACTTCTCAATACATCAACTGGAGTTCCTATTTAAAATCTTTGGCATTGTGCCCTTGCAGATAATGCAAAAGTCTTTTCAGAACAAGAGAAAAGATGTTTCACTTAAAAAATTGAAATACGCATTAATAACGTTTGGCCCACGACTCCCCACTAATGGTGGACCACAACTCCCCACAACCGACAATGAATTTAAAGCCAATTGCCCAAGGAATATTCTGCAATAACGTGCCTTTGAAATCTGCTGTAGAACGGGACTTAGAATATCAACCACTTGAGTTGTACACAAACTTTTATTCTGATTTCTTCAATCAAAAATGTGAAAATACTAACTACGAGTGTTGAGACTATGAGTCGAGTTCACAAAGTGAGCTCACACAAAGAGAGTCTTTCGACAGTGGTTAAAGCAGTTCTACCACCCACAACATGGCGGAGATAGAGGTGGCCCACGACTCCCCACGGCCCACAACTCCCCACCGTCCCCTATATAATAAACAAATTATATTTACGTAGAAAACAGTATGAGTGATTAAAATTTTACTAATTGATGAGAAAATTGTTTATTCCTCGGCTGATGTGATCCAAATTGACATATCAATCAATCCAACAAACAGTGAATCACTTACAAGGTTGTAAAACCAACCACGGTACACTACAAGGTTTAACAATCAACCATCGACAATACTGCTGTCAGAATGTCCCCAAGTCAAGTACAGTCATGCATCTTTGTTAATATCAATACATCAATAACTTTGTCACCGCTGCAACAGAGTTAGCCGGATTAATAACATAACCCGTTTATAGTTTAAATCCAATTTCACACCACAAATCGGTAGGCAAGATCTGACCGAGGGAGATTTATGACGGCAGGGAGGCTGTCGAAAATTTCATTAAGCCATCTCGTGCTCGTATTGATCCTGTTGGGAAAATGGCAGCAGTATTGCCACAAATCGCGTGTACGAAAACCACAAAAAGCTAATTTATACTCACGTTCAAATGACGTGAATGCAGGCCAAAATAATTTCCCTCATTACACCGGAAATTCATGATTGGGAGTTGTAATGTCAGCAAGAAGGATTTGAAGATAAGAAATGAGATTTCTGGCCATGCTTATTTGGTGACGTCACTGTATCCGAATAAGAATTCAGGAGACAAGACTTCCTCAGGAAATCTGGAAGATTGAGCGATTTTGTTCGGGTGCACAGAGCGAAACCACAGATGCTAACAAGCCCAATCATGAAAGGAGAGCTCTTGAAGCGAAAATATACATGGTGCTATATAGGGACTTAGGAGGGATCTTCCGCAAGGACGAGAATTTCATCCTTGAACTCAAATTCTAGACTCGTTTCGTTCGCAACACTGCACCATGCCTTGTCATCTGGAATATCAGCCTTACATGTAGATGGTGTGTAGCAAACTTTACAGAACAGCTGTGGAAAATGTATCGTTGTTACTTGTTCTCGAGTAGTTCCGTCCAGCCCGTACCTTGCAAACATTATCCTCATCCACGAACTTACGACGTAACCCTATATATATAGTAAGATCTCGTTTATGGTCAGCCAGTGATTTTTTTTCAGTAAAAAAAACTTTGCACTTGGAGTAGGGGACGGTGGGGAGTTGTGGGCCGTGGGGAGTCGTGGGCCACCTCAATCTCCGCTATGTTGTGGGTGGTAGGACTGGTTTAACCAGTGCAAAAAGACTCTTTTTGTGTGAGCTTCGACTTAGTCTTAGTTTTTGCAAGTGGATTGACAAAATTGGTCGTCTTTGAAAACATTGAAATCTTTGAAATCTTTGCGAATTCTTTAAACTCTCTTGAACTACTGTAAACCGTTGTGAAATCTTTTGGAATCTTTTCAAATTTGTTGTAAAATATTTAAAATCTTTGAAAACTTCAAAATCCTTTAAACCTTTGAAATTTTTTAAAATATTTTGAAATTTTTATGAAATATTTGAAATATTTGTGAAAGCTTTCTTCAATCTTTGTTTGCGAAATCTTTCGTGTTCGTTTGAAGTCATCAAAATGTTTGAAATCGTTTAAAATCTTTGAAATGTTTTAAAAACCTTCGGAATTCTTGTATTATTTTCATATCTTTATGAAATTTCTATAAAATCTTTCTGAAATCTTTTGTATGCATTAAAAATCGTAAAAATATTTTCAATCTGTGTAAAATCTTTCAAAATCTGAAAATCTAGTTTACTATAACCATTAGAACCTTTGAATACTTTTGAAAGTTTTAAAATCTTTGGAAATGTTCGGAATCTTTGTGAAATCTTTGAAATCTGTTATACATACTTTTTTTGAATATTTGAAATCCCTGAAATCATTATGAAATGTTCGAAATCTTTGGGAATTTTCGGTGAAATTGTTTGAATCTTTATCAAATCTCTTTAAATATTTGTGAAATTTTTCTTACATCTTTGTTTGTGAAATCGTTTTTTTTTCGTTGAAACAGTGAATTAATAGTGAAATCTTTACAAATCTTCTAAAATGTTTTCAAACCTTTTGAAATCATTCCAAATCTTCGAAGTATTTCAAAATCTTAGAAATCTGGTGTACTGTAAACGTTTTCAAATATTTGAAAACTTTTGAATCTTTGTAAAATGTTCAAAATCCTTTTAAATATTCTCAAATCTTTGCAATATTTTGAAACCTTTCGAAACTGATTCAAAATCGAAATTTTCAACTAATAATTTTTATAATTTGTATGTTGAATGTCACAAAAAAATGTATACTTGTAACATTCTATATTAGAGAAGACGAAATGAAAAACTTATAGAATTATTCACAATATCAAGGTGAAAAAAAGTAACATATTCATATTTCCAGAAAAAACGCAAATATTTATTTTAATTTATGATGTTCATTCTGAACATCCCTTAACAACAACAGATAACAGAGAACAAATACTTAAAATTTTCACTAAAAAATATTCATTTATTACAAAAACTGGAATAGTTAAACTTTCAGTTGAAAAAATTAATTTTCAACAAAAAAAACGGGTTTTCAACAAAATAGTTCAATTTTGAAACAGAGTGATGAATTTCCAAATAAAATTATGAATCTTCGACTGGAATAGTTACATTTTCAACCAAAAATATGAATTTTCAACTAAAACGATGAATACTTAACTGGAACACTTAAATTTCCAACCAAAGAGATGCATTTTTATCAAGATTAATTTTCAAATAAAAAGATTAATTTTCTACCAAAAAATACAAATTTTCAATGAAATACATGAATTTTTAAACAAATAGTGAATTTTGAACTAAAAAAATAATATTTTATATTTTAATCTTCAACGGAAATAGTTGATTCTTAAATCAGAAAGATGAATTTTCAGCGAAGAAATGATGATTTTTTAAACAAGAAGATTATTTTTCAAATCAGAAGATTAATTTTCCACCAAAAAATCCAATTTTTCAACAAAGTACATGAATTTTTAACAAAATAATTGACTTTTCAATTAAAGAAGACAGAGAAACGAAAAACACCAAGAGGAAAAAAAATTTCATTCAGCAGCTCAGTTTTCAATCAAAGAATTGAATTTTTAATGAAAGCGATGAATCTTCGAACGAAAAAATTAACAAAAGAGTTTACCTTTCAGCCAAATAGTTTTATTCCGAACCTAAAAGATGAATATTTAATAAATCTGATAAATATTTAACTGGAATACTTGAATTGTTAACCGAATAGAAGAATTTTTAAATGAGAAGATTAACTTTCAAATAAAAAGATAATTTTTTACAAAAAATATAATTTTGTAACAAATACATGAATTTTGAATGAAATAGTTGAATTTTCAACTGGAATAGTTGAATTTTATGCCAGAAAGATTAATTTTCAACCATAAAGATAAACTTTCTACAAAAATGAGGAATTTTTCACAAAGTAAATACATTTTCAAACAAATAGTTGAATTTTCACCAAAAAAAAAAGATAAATTGTTTTTTAACAAAGTAGCTACATATTCAACCAGGGAAGAATTTTAAATTAAAATGATGAATCTTCAACTTTTATAAATTGACCAAAATCATTAAGATAATGAAAACTTGAATTTTGCTACGATCAGAAGTAAATTCCCGGGTTTTTAATTAAGTTCCCGGTCATTTCCTGGTCTTTCTCAGTCAAGTCGTCACCCTAAATATTAAAGTATGTTCATTGCAATCTATAAAATAATTGGTAAAGTCTATAAAAAATGCCTGGTAATCTCTTTATTTATTGCATAATAAGTAAAAGATAAATAAAAAACTTTTCAGTAGCAAGGTTTCTTCTGGACGAGATGTTTCTTTTATAATAGAATGAAAGATTTCAATTACTTTTCGCATTTCAATACAAAAATCTGTTGAGAAAAAAAATTAATTCAAGGTTCTCGTAAAAAATTCAAGGAGATTTCCAGGTTTTCAGAGAACCTTTAAGTAGAGTAGTCATTTTAGGTCAGCCATATAGATTATAAAATAGCAGAGTTAACTTTAAGTCAGCCATAAGAACCCTCAAGTAGTGTCAGTCATTGCAAGCCAGACATATGTGACGCAACCCGAAAAAAGAGGCCGGCAATCGAGTCCAAGTTCTCCCGCCTAGTTTCCTGCGCTGCAGAATTTTCGTTAAATTTTTGTTTAAACTTAGAAAAGAAATTATTTTTTACCGTAAGTGTATTGGAACATTATCCTTTATTTTCTAAAAACTATTGGTTTAAATTATAAAATCCATTAATAAATGTGTAATAATTTTATCATTGAATTGAAAAGCTTTTTCAAAATGGAAAATAATATCCAAATACAACTTGTGGTGAAAAAGACGACCGTGTAGAGCTTCCGGATAATATAATTTCCAAATTGAAAAATTCCCAAATAATAAAATTCCTCAAGAATAAAATTCCCAAATTGGAAAATTCCCGTCACCGTCAAATTCCCTAATAATAAAATTTTCGAATAATACAGTTTCGGAATGATTGAACTCCTCGAAAATGAAATTTCCGAATTTGAAAATTCCGGACAATTTATAATATTACCGAATTTGAAAATTCTCAAAAAATAAAATTCCCTAATAACAAAATTACTGAATAATAAAATATCCAAATAATGAAATTCCCAAATAATAAAATTCCGGAATTGGAAAATTCCCAAATGATAAAATCCCCGGACAGTTTTTAATATTACCGAATTGAAAAATTCCCGGAACATAAATTTCCAACAGCTTATCATATTACCGAATTGAACAATTTCTTACAGAAAATTTCCGGATTTTAAAATATTCAAACTAGAAAATTCCCAAATTGAGACAATAGAAAAATTTCTTTTATAAATATTATTCATTTATTCAAAATATAATAATAAAATATTTTTATCAGCATGTATTTTTAATGTTTATAGGTTCTAAAATTATTGTTTAAACTTGAAATATCATTATTCTATATATTTATGAATACAGTATTTTATAAAATACAGTACTTTCAAATTCGGTAATATTATGAACTGTCAGCAATAAAATTTCAATATTTGGGAATTTTTCAACACAAGATTTTTATGAGACGACTGAATGGTGAATAATCCCGAAAAAAATAATTCCAGACACTGTGAAATTTCCGAATAATAAAATTCCCGAACAGTTTATAATATTACCAAATTGGAAAAATCCCGAATGATGAAATTCCCGAATTATAAAGTTCCAATATAATAAAATTCCCGGATAGTTTATAATTTTACCACATTTGGAAATTCCTGAATAATAAAATTCCCGAATTGGTAAATTCCCAAAAGCTTAAAATATTACCAAATTTGAAAATTCCCGCAAAATAAAATTCCCAAATTGGAAAATTCCCTGATAATAAAATTTTCGAATAGTCGAATTTCAGAATGATAACATTTTCGAATAATAAAATTACCGAAATATAAAATTCGGAATTGGAAAATTCCCGAATAATAAAATTCCCCGGCAGTTTTTAATGTTACCGAATTATAGAATATCCGAACTAGACTCGCATTTAGAAAATTCCCGAGCTTAAGCAATTAAAAAAATTTCTTCCATAAATATTATTCATTTATCTAAAATACAATAATTGAAAAAATACATTTCTGTGTAACAATTTTCTTCAATTATTGTTATTTTTTATTCACAAACAATAATTTTTGAAAGCTTGAACATTAACCCTTTTTTTGTAAAAATGTTGGATTATTGTGTTTTCATTAAATGATTAATATTCATTAAAAACCATTTTTTTTATTTTTCAAATTCAGGAATTCTATAATTCGGGAATTTTCGAGTTCGAAAATTTTATAATTCGGCAATTTTTTGCCAGCAATTTTATTATTCGGCAATTTCCAGTTTCAGTAATATTATAAATTTTTGGGAAGTTTATTATTAGGCAATTTCCTAATTTTTAAATATTATGAACTGTTAGGTAATTTTATCATTTGGAAATTTTACAATTCGGAAAATTAATCGTTCTGGAATTTTCTAATTCAGTCGTTCCATTGGAAAATCTCGGAATAATAAAATTCCTGAACAGTAATAATTTTACCAAATTGGAAAAATCCCGAATGATAAAATTCCCGACAGTTTATAATATTACCGAATTCGAAAATTCCCAAATAATAAAATTGCCGAATTATAAAATATTCGAACTAGGAAATTCCCTAATTATGGAATTCCCTAATTATGAAATTCCCAATCTTGATCAAATAAAATTTTCTTAAGTAAATATTATTTATTTATTAGAGATACAATAATCAAATATTCCTTATGTTTAGAGTTTCACAAATTATTTTTTGCAAAAAAATAACAATAATTGGAAACAATTTTTCCCCGAAATCATTTTTCGGGATTTTTAAGTCGTCCCAATTTTTTTCCCAATTATTGTTTTGAATTTCAACAATAATTTTAGAAAATTTGAACATTCAGAGTAATTTCTTCATAGAAATATTCGATTATTGTATTTTTGACAAAAAATAATTGCTTACATTCGGGAGTTTTCTATTTCGGATATTTTATAATTCGGCAAATTTCTGTCGGGAATTTTATTATTCAGGAATATTCAAATTCGGCATTACTATAATCTATTGGAAATTTTTTTTGTTCGAGAATTTTCCGATTCGGAAATTTTTTATTCGGGAATTTTCAAAATCGGGGATTTTATCATTCGGAAATTTTATTATCCGGGAATTTTCAAATTCCGTATTATTATGAACTGTCAAGAACATCACGGCATTACGACAGTTTATGAAAATTTCACTTTCAGTCATGTAAAATAAAATCGGGTAATATTTTAATAATTTAATTTAATTTAATTTTAATTTAATTTTATTTAAAAATTTAAATATTTTAATTTTTAATATTTTATAAATTCATTATAATTCAGTTCGCGATTCAGTAAGGAATAATAAAACTATCTGTTTTGAGCCAAATACGAGAAATTTTTAATTTATGAATTTTGTGTACCATACATTTGTAAATAAATGATTTTACTTTATCATAAAATTTACCTTCAAATGTTTTTAAACATTATTGATAGAAAGAAATTTGAAATTGTCGACGATTGTTCAATAATAAGAAATAATTCTGTTCTCAATATTTCGATACCACACTATAATTTGTGAACTTTCTTACATTTTCAGAGAGATAAGAAAAAATACTTATAGGAAAAAACTTATTTTGTAGAATTCGAGAAAAATAGAAGCTTTTTAATAATTATAAAAAATTGGAGGAGATTCAATTGTTTTTCAAGATTTCTTGGAAAATTTTGAATGGTTCAGGATATATTTTAAAATAATAATTTTACGAGTAAGTTTGAAGATTTCAAAATGTGTGGAAGAAGAATGTGGAAGGCTTTGAGATAATTTTTGAAATTTTGTAGTATCCAAACCTTTTCTAGGCAAACAGGATTTTTCAGGGTGTCAAGAGAATGAAAAAAATGTTCTTATGAGATTCGTTGGAAAATTTTAAATGATTGTTTTGTAATGAATTCCAAGAGAAAATTGGAAAAGATTACAAAACATTTATGATTATTTCCTAAAATATTTGAAAAGAGTGTAAAACTTCCAAAGTAAAATTTGGCGATTTGGCCATATTACACAATTTTTCAAGAAATTCCAGTGAGTTTGAGAGATATCCAGAAGTATTAAAACGATTAAATAATAATTAAAACTTGTAACAAATTTTAAAGAATTTTGTAAGGTTTCAGTATTCACAAAAATGAAAATTTTCTGTTTAGGTTCCTAGGGGAAACCGAAATAATGTTTATTCCGAAAATTTAATTTGAAGAGATTCTTCAAAAATTGTCGAAGGAAAATCTGAGAGATTTTAAGGAATTTTTTTTTTTAATTTCGCAGGTTTGGAAAAAACCAGGTGTGAACATTTTAAATGATTTTTTTATTTTTAAAAATGAAATTCAAGAGAAAATTAAGAAAGGGTTTCGAGCATATCAAACGTTCTCATAAAAATTCAAAAAGGCGTGTAGAGAATTTTGAATTTTGAAAGTTTTTTGAAAATTTAAATTCCTCAAGATTTCAAAAATAATTTGTAAAAGCTTCAAAAGAATTTCGAAAGGTTTTAAAAGAATAAACAAGTGTTCTTGAAATTCCTGGAAAATTTTAAAAGATTACAAGGCAATTTTTTTTCATTTTAAGTAATTCGTCAACATTTTTTGGAAAATTTAAGTCAGTTGAAAATATTTTTAAGAATTCAAGACGTTTTAAATAGATGAGAAATATTAAAAACTTTGGAAACTGCCGAAATTTCCAACAGTGATTCTTTTAATTGCCTTTTTTTATATCAGAATTCAAATTATTTTCTGAAATTTTTGCCATGGTGAGCCTCAATAATTTTCAACATTAAAGTTCTTGCAGTTGACTTTTCTCTACAGAATACTTTTTTTTAATGATTTTGAAGAAATTAATACTCGAAATGAAAATAAGATATCGAGACCTTCTTGAAATGATTGACATTTAATTCTTTATTTTACATATTTTGAATTATTTTCTTGATGTTTTATGCCACAGAGAAAACTAAGACTGAGTTCTACAGGAAACATTTTCTATTCCAAATCAGAATCATACTCATTCCCAACAATTTCTATTATAATTTTAAAATATAAAAAAAAAAGAATTTTCAAATTTAAACACATTTGTATCGGAAATAAAGAATATTCAAATTCTGACGAATTCCAAGTTGGAAAAAGGATTGTTTTCATAAATAAAAATTAAAATTATTTTTAAAATTTCTCATTTTATATAAAAAATTACGTGTTCTAAAACAAACTTGTGATATTTGACGAAATTTTCTGTTTCAAAATAAAAACTATAGTTTTTTACGATAATTTCTTACACCAATTTCCAAAATTATAAATCGTGAGTGGAATTCCTTGCCTAAAACTCAAAATAAAAATTTTTCACTAAAAAATTCTCTGTCACAAATGAAAAATCAAAATTTCTCACGGAAATTACCTGCCCGAAGCTCAGAATTATATTTTTTCACTAAGATTGCATGTCGCAACTCAGAATTATAAATCTTCCGGAAAATGCATTGTTTTCAAGTCCAAATTATAATTCTTAATTTAAATTCCCTGTACCAACTCAAACTTATAATTCTTTTGGAAAATTCACTTTTCCAAGTCAAAATAGTAATTTCTTCTAAAATGTCTTACACCAAGTGAGAATAACGATTTTTTCACAAATCCCCCCTTCCAATGGACAACTGAAGCAGTTAAACATATGATACAACATATAGTTTACAAATAAGTACATTCAAGAGAAAAATCAATGCACAAAGTCACATTATTGGCCATCCATATAGGATATCAAGTAGAAAATGTCACGTTAGGTCAGCCACAAGACTGCTAAATAGTATAATACATTTTTTGATACAGTGTGCATAAAATGTGTTTTTGCACACCCATATGAGTGCGTATAACGGCTCATTTTCACGCCCTTATATGCACGTTTTGCGCACCCATATGGGTGTGTAAAAGAGCTTTTTTACGCACACTGTCTCAAAAAATATCGTTTGCAACATATGCGTACTATTTACCCACTTGTGATGATCTCGTGTGCAAAAACCGCATTTTACGCACATGTTGCAATAACATACTATAAAATCAGTTAAGTCAGCGATAAGGACATTTAATTAGTATATATTATTTTTAGTCACACCATATTGATTATTTAATATCTGGGGTGATATCAAGTCAGTCAGAAGCATCCTAAGTATAAGTAATTAGCATAAGTAATTCTGAGTCAGTTGTGTGAAGTATTGATTAGCACAGATAATTCTATGTTAGTCGTCACGATGATCAAGTAGTATAAGCCTCTTTGAGTCAGCCATGTTGTTTTTGGAAGCACTTTAATTTCTCTGGATTGATACAATAATTATTATCATTCTCTAATCCCAATTGCAAATAGAAGATATAATCCTTACAAATAATAATTAGATTTTTATTTGAGATTTAATCAGGCTTCTACGATCAAATTTAATTAAGGGAAACATTAATTTTCATATATTACCTTCACACTGCGGATATTACTTTAGCTACGCAAAAAACATGAACATAAACTGAAGCAATAAACATATATTCTAGAAATAATGGAGTATAAACTCGATGAAGACCTCACCTGGGAGGCAACTTTATTGTCGATTTGGTTCTGTAAAGAGTTTTTATATTATAACTCATGAAAAGTGCATATACCAAAATGAAGTTTTAAATTTTCATAGAAAACGACCAACTAACGAATCGCGAGTTAACTCTTTTCATATGGATTTTCAAAGCACTTTTCTGGAAACAATTTACATTTGATTATTAAAAAACATTGAATGAACTCTATTTGAGTGAAATTTATGAATGCCACTTATTTCATTTGGAATCAAAATCCATGTAACAGAATCATATAAATGGCACGAAATGGAAGTTTTAAGCACGATATATATTTTGACAAAAAATGGTCCTTAATGAACGATAACATAATCATTTACGAGTTTTTGATGGACATCAGGTAGCTATGCTATTGTTTCATGAAATAACATTGGTTTTAACGCTTTTTCGCGAAAAGCCAATAATGCCAGTTTTTACTGGCGTACTCAATTATCAACAACCATGACAATAATTTTCTCTCATTTGTATTGAAATATCAACTTGCAGTTATATTGATTTATTTGCACACATTTGTGCATTCAAAGAATTATTTTAAATATTATACATGTTTTGACTTAGGACCTTTTTTCGCATTTGTAAATGATAATCATCAAGATTCCCAATTTAAAACAATATAAGGTTGTGTTACCGAATTGTACTTATTTTCAAAAATTACACAAGTTATTATTATTTTTGCTTATTATCAATATATTTTAATATTTACTTTTGATCTTACTGGAATGTATTGAAAACATTATCTAAAAAGAACAAAAACAAACAATTTTCTTTTATTTCTTATAAATATTATTTTTTATATTCTTATACTTTATATAAAAAAAAATAATAATTTTCAATTTATTTTCAAAAATTTTTATGGTTATGTTGAAGTTGAATGAAAGGCTTGAAATATGGCTTGCTCAGAATGACGTATACTACTTAAAGGTTCTGATGACTTTTTAAATTTTTTTTATATTTTCAGGGTTGTATTTTTGTTGTCAACGATTTTTGAATGAAAACCCGTTACTTGTGGATTTGAAAAAACTAAGTTACGTATTGTATTTTCTATAAAAAATTATTAGATGTCAAAGATTACATTTTTTTAAATTTTTATTTTTTCCGTTTTGTTAACGTTTTTCCCGGATATAGTCATTTTGAAGCAAAATCAATTAGATTTCAAAGGTTAATATTTTCTTAAACAAAAGAACTATTATTATGAATAATTATTAACTAGAAATAAAAATATTCAATTTCAATTCAATGCTTTTTATTCAAAATAATAAAATTCTCAATCATGAACAATTTTGGAATGCGTTAGTGTTTTTTGTCGAAAACTGAAAATTCATTAAAAAATCATTAGAATTCAAAGAAGATTCATAACTTTTGAACAATTTTCGGTTAGCGTTGGCTTTTTACATAAAAAATTTGTATTCCAAAACAAAAATCACTATAATTTGAACAAGATTAAGAATCTTCTAACAATTTTTCATCACGGTATTAATTTTCATCGGAAATTGATATTTTGTATTTGAAAAAAAATATATTTTAAACTTTTTTAAGAACACTAAAAATTGTGTACCACTCTGAATTATTCGAGGGGTTTTTACAACAGACATAAATGTACATAAATAAGGTTTACGATTTAAAACAATTTTTTTGTTATTTTTGTGGATTTCCGTCGAGAATTTGTATTTTTATTCAGAAAAAATCATAAGATTTTTCAGATCGTCATTCCAAATCATGAAATAGACCAGTCTTGTAAAATTTGTGGTTTTTTCTAACGTTTCGTACTGGAGACAGGTACATTTAATATAAAATATTTCAATTTTGATGAATAAAAAAAAATGTTGAAGCAATTTTAAATTATGTTAAAATTTTTCCCTGAAAATCGGTTATTCCTGACAAAAGGAAATTCAGTTTAAAATAGGATTTACTGTCATTTTAAATTGCTGTTGTTCAGAGAAACCCATAGGATTTTGAGAAAAATTAACAAATATTGAAAAATAATAAGGTAGGTTATACTCACTCATATTTTTTATTATTTTAGATAATAGATGTTATGAAATACAAAAAAATTTTCATTACATCAATTCTATACTTCAATTTAAAAATTACGCAAGACAAAAAAATAATAATCGTGAACCTGAAGTGACTGTTTTTCTTCTAGTTATTTCAAATTTGGTCTGATGACTCTCATGGGAATCCAGAAAACCATGATCAACCAAGAAATCCCACATGCAAGCCCATCTTAATTGAGGTTGGTTCAGCCCTACCGTGTATAATTCTAATTTACTTTGAACTAATCGAAACATTAACTTTTGTTTCTGTGGTTTCCTTCGTAGAATTGAGGGAAGAAAAGCGAATTATATCCGGTTTATTTGATTACTCGGGTTTAATCGAACGTTCGAGAAATGCCATCGAATCTCTTCAGAGATTTTACGACGTCCTTTTCCTGTTTAGTAGCGTGGCATTGGCGATTAGGTGAACCGATTTTGTTGCTTCCGTTTCGCATAGCGATTAGTCGAATCGATTTTGCTTTATACGCTCGATATTCTCGGTACAGACTCCTGCCATGAGACGAAATTATTTTCCAACATAGCAGGGTCTAATCGCAGTCAGCCATAAAAACATTCAAGTAGTACCAGTAATTGAAGGTCAGACGGATTATAAAATTGCAAATTTCATTTCTAGTCATTCCCAATCAGCCATGGGAACGTTCAAGTAGTGTAAGTCATTTTAAGTCAGCCATATTGATTCTAGAACAGTAGTTTCTTCTAAACAAGTTATGAGAACCTTCAAGCCTTATAAGGCATTTGAGTTATCGATAAAAGGTATTCAGTAACAGAGGTCATTCCAAGTCAGCCATAAGAACATTTAAGTAGTGTAAGTCATTTCAAGTCAGCCATATGAAGTATTAAATAGCAGAAGTGATTCCAAGTTCTCCATAAGAATACTCAGGTAGCATAGGTCATTTTAAGTCAGCCATATGAATTATAAAAAAGCAGAGCTCCAAGTCAAGTTATAAAAATATTTAAGTAGTATAAGTCATTTGGGGTCACTTGCATTAATTATGAAATAGCTGAGTTCGTTTGAAGTTAGTAATAAGAGACCTCTTTTTGAGGGTTCCTTTTTAGTTCTTTGATATTCCATAGATGGATATTCACATTTTTAACTGCGGATGTGCCGAAAAGCGCGAGCCTATTTGGAATAAACAAGCAGTATGAATAATTATCCAAATAAATATTAACAAACACTTTGTATCCTTTTTGAAAATAAATCAAATTGAATGAAAGAAATACCTAAATTCCT